>JACXGM010002556.1:0-19167 GCA_016801145.1 Umbra pygmaea
GTTAGGGGTTTGGGAAAGGCTTACATCGAATTAACAACAAGGTCTCACTGTGCGCCAATCGCGGACTTTTCCGTGAAACTGCCACGGAATTTGATCCGTGTCCATTTCACAGAATTTTCGGCCATTCCGTGGAACTGTCACGGATTCTGAGGTTTATATTCCGTGGCAGTCTCACGGATTTCTAGGAGATCAGGCTGTTGGGAATGACTACCAAAGCAGAATTGATTTGTTCAACTAGTTTTTTTTACCCATCTGCAGCTGAACTACTATTTGGACAAAGTTGCATAGACATAGAAGAAAGACTGTGTCACGCAATGTGCATATGTATTTTTCATGACTGATTTACGGATTAACATAATATTAAACCTGATGGGCAACTGTCTGACAAGGTCGGGCAAACGATGAGTGTCCATTGGCTTTGTCTAGGAGCCGTGTTTGTATTCAACTAGTGGACCGATCATTTACTAATTTGCAAATGCACTGCAGGGCACGGCACTTTGACACATGCTGCTGCTGGAATGGATTCGATATTGTGAAAATTTAGTAGGAAGTTAGGAAAAGATTATTATTATTATTCCCAATTATCTTAACGTACAATATGTCGTTTTTAGCCGCTAGTGGTCTCTCAATCAAAACAATAGCAAAAGATGTACTTGGATGACGTTGGGAAGTAGCGTGGGATCATGGGTTTTGTTATCGTCATCAATGACAACCTTCCAATGCAGCGTGTCCAGCAGAAAAAAAATTAACTGACAAAGTATTGTATTGTGTATTTATTTACTTGGGACAGTGCACATTAATCAACAATCGTACACTTCTGTACAGACTGTAAATGAGCCAGATTATAGCATAGATGCTAATTTGCATCTGTAGTCCCAAACCTAACCTGCATGTTTTTAATGGTGGGGGAAACCGGAGCACCCGGAGGAAACCCACGCAGACATGGGAAGAACATGCAAACTCCACACAGAAAGGCCTGGGATGACCAGGGTTCGATCCCAGAACCTTCTTGCTGTGAGGCCACAGTGCTAACCACTAGGCCACCATGTCTGCCGCTAGTGTATTGTAATGTAACCTTTGAGTAATGTATTGTTAAAAATATTATACCTTTATTCACGTTATGTTTGGCGGTTCCCTGGAACTTAGAACAACTAGAGCAGTCAAAGGTTATATGACGCCATCCTTTGTCTTCGAATTATATTACAAATTTCTCTAGGTTTGAAAGTTGGTGGAAACATTTAGGATAATGTAAGTACACAACTAAGAAATATATATAATATAGGTATAGTTATGTTTGCTTTTTTAATGCAAAGTATGTCTTTTGATATTGTTTTGGAAAACTAAATATTGTACCTTTAAATATGTGAGTTATACTAGGGCACACAACTTGGCTTGAATTCCGATAGGTAGCTAGGCTATCGTCCCAAGCCACACACTGTAATGGCCTGTGTTCAAAGCTAATCCTGTGTCGCTGAATCTTCATCTACCAGCGGCAGTCAGAGTCCGACCTCATCTCTGGCATAGCAGTCAGGAATACTCCTCCTTGGGTGACTGAACTGCTCCGGGCCGCACCTCTATGCTGAACTATGGGTTACACTTTATTTGGAGAGTCTGACATTCCATCTGTATGTGCTCTACAGATAGTTTGTTGATAGTCATATCATCAACAAACTATCAACAAACCATCTGTTGATAAGCAACTAATTGTGTATTTAAAGGGTAGGGGTAAGTTTAGAATATGTTTTAGGGTAATGGTTAAGGTTAGGTTTAACATAAGGGGAATGGTTAAGGTTAGGGTTAGGGTTAGGGTTAGGGTTAGTAGATAGTTTGTTAAAATGTTGTTGACAGTATGCAGATAATATGTAGAGCATCTAGAGATGGACTCTCAAAATAAAGTGTTACCGAACTATGTTACCTTCTTCAGCTGGTCACCAAGAACAGCTAAGGACCAAACCCCCAACTCAGTGAGGCCAAGTTTGAGTCCCCAGATGCTCGCTAAGATGTGGGTGTGTGTGTATAATGAGAGAAGACCCTAAGGGCAGGCAGATAATAGGCTAACACTGATTTCCCAACATCGCCACCAGAGATGAGGAATTAACTTCAGCTCGGTTTAAAGTAACAACATTTAATTCAAATTAAAATGAAAAAAGTACAACACCTTCCGGAGAATTAAAATGAAATTACTTTCTTCTGGCTATTACAATGAAATAAGCAGAATCGGTACATTAATTAAATTATTCCCAGACCTTAAGACGTCAACTTTGCAACGAAATAAAAACTAAACAAACAATGAATAATCAAGTAAAATCAATCCTAAAATAAAATGTTTTAAAATGTCTTCACAGATAGGCTAGGTATCTACCTGTACAGAGAAACGTGCAAGCTTGTCACATATTTCATAATTCTCCGCTTAATGGGACCCTCATAAAAACATCATTACCAATGTAATTGGTCCAGTGGCTGTTGTGTTGAATAAGTTGGTCAGGCGGTGCCTGAGTGTGGTCCTATGAAGAGGGGAGTGATGCCTTTGACCCCCCCATCCTGTGAATTAGCTTCTCTAAGGAAGCAATCTGTGATAAATAGGTGTGAGATTTTAAAGAGAGAATGCCAGCTGCCAGCTGCCAGAAATGCATATTTGTCATTCCACTACAGAATCCCGAGTTTGCACCCCCTCGGCTTTGAGAGGTTGAAGGGGACCAAAGTTATTAACATTTCTGTGTTGTTTGTTAAGGATAGCTGGTTTGTTAAGTTAGCTGGTGTCCCATAGAAGCAGTCATTGTTTCACCCGGCAGTGACCGGGTACTTCCCTGATAGAATGTGTCCCCCCATTAGGGTGCAATGTCAGCTTCCATGGGTACTCTACCTAAAAGGTGCAACTGTCCCAATGTGAAATCTTCTGTCACATCCAAACAGAAAGTGTGGTTAGCTTGACATGGTAATCTCCTTAGGAGAAATTAGTTCATTTCACTGAATAACACACCATTGGGTTTGAGACACTTGGATAACCTTATCATAGCTCTGTAATGAATGTACTGTACAGTTATTAGCTTTGTGTCATTGAAGTCTTACCGGTTGTAAAGTAATACATGTGCAAATTACATAACAAGCAGTTTCATGACAACTAGACCATGTAGTTACCAATATGTCAGTACCATTTCCACAGAAATAGCCAGTGAAGTGATTCCATATCTTTGTCCTTAACTTGGTCCTTCATGACCAAGCCTTAACTATAAATATAGTTGGGAGACATTTGCTCAGTTAGGGCAAAATAAAATACATAGAAACATAGAAACCAATACACCTAACACATTCTTTGGAATTGTACATCATCAACAGTGGTAAATAGTTCTTCATAGTCAGGGATCGGTCAAGATACATCCAAATATATTATAAAATAAAATACAAAATACCTTAACTTTAATTGTATTAAAATCAACTAAACATACAGCAGCCAAACCATGTATCAAAATAAAATTCTGTATTTTTTTATTTTGAAAATACTCAAAACACTTCTAAAATGGACCATGAATTCACTACACAAACATTCAATTTATTGGCTTATTTGATCTATCCATATTTACTTGATCATATTGATCCATATTTTATTTGATCCATATTTATTTGATCTATCCATATTATTTGATCCATGCATTCACCAGTACACGGATTCAGTTGATGCTCCTACCTACATTTGAAATTTTGTAAAATGTAGTCTATTAGCAGACACTTTCATCCAAAGCTATTTACACTTACACTAAGTACAGCGACATCCTCCTGGAACAACTTTGAGTTAAGTGTCTTGCCCAAGGACACAATGACATTTGGCCGAGTTGGGAATGGAACCGGCAACCTTTCGACTACAAGTCTGACTTCCTAACCACTGACCTATCTAATTCCCATCTGATGCTATCTCTCCCTCCAATCTGGCTCTGATTAGCAAAAGAGGGAGAATGAATTTGAGGCATGCATTTTCAAGTACAAGTGCATCTAAACAAATTAGAATATTGTAGAAAACATAATTTTCCTGTAATTTAATTCGACACCTTCATATATTCTACATTAATTACACACAAAGTGACATATTTCAAGCCTTTTTTTGTTTCAATTTTGATGATTACAGCTTACAGCTCATGGAAATAAAAAATCCAGTAAATATTAGAATAAAGACTATACAATAGAGAATGATGGACCTTCTAAAATGTAGTCATGCACTCAATACTTGGTTGGGGCTCCTATTGCACAAATTACTCTATCAAGGTGGCGTGGCATGAAAGAAATCAGCGTGGCACTGCTGAGGTGTGCTGAGGGATCTCGCGGTAGCAGCCATCAGGTAAGTGTTATTTAAGTATACTGCTACCGTGATCCCGCGAGATCACGCACAGAGCACAACATGTGTAGACTAGCAGCTGAGAGTAGCAGCCATCAGGCAAATATACTTCTGGTGTACTTACAAACTTTTCAATGCCTTGTTTTATGAGTACAGAACCTAATTGTATGACTGTAAAAGTTTGGTAACATTCCCGCCATTATTAGTGGGGTTATTTACGAAAAAAACAACTTGGTTCCATTAGCGCCTACACTAAGCCATTCGTCTGATCACGCTAACTCGACCAATGTTATAACAAGGGATAAAAGCTTAGAGGGGGTTGTTTGGCTCGAGGTCAAGGTGCAAATGACCCTAGGTTTATATTACTGGGAACCATCACTTTAAGTTGGTCAGTTGGTCTTCACCCTCAGGCACCCTGTAAGGGGGGATGATGACTTTGACCCCCCTCCATCTTGTGTATTAACCTCTCTAAGGAAGCCACCTACTTTGAACAGGTGTGAGATATTGAAGAGACAATGACGGCTGCAAATTTGGGTGGTAATAAACCAACATAAACCGAAGTAAGGAGAAAAAAGTGAATAACAGTATGTGTTGTGTAAAAGACACAATCACATAATAAGTAACACACTAAATTGAAATAGCTTTCAAGGGAGGGCTGATAGGAAAAAGACTCCACAAATTTTCTGTTTAACCTCCTCATCCAAGCTTTGGAAAATTATTTACCACCATTGCCCTTTGTTTGGACTGGCATTTGTGACTTGATCAACTTATTTAGAACCTTCTCTAGATCTATATTCAGTTGTAATAGGAGTAAGCCCCACATGGATTCACAACCAAATTGGTCAGAACTTGATCTCGATGAATATATCAGTTGAACAATATTATTAGCAGATATTTACAGTTTACCAATACATTTGTATCTGTAGTTCATTCACTGACATGAAGGCGAAATATCATTTACATTTCATTATTTGTTCTAAAGAGGGCACTCTATACATGACTATATGTTTGAACATTACATAAATATGAACATAACATACAAAGTTACAACAGTTGGAGTAAAGAGTCAAAATGGAACACTCGAATCACACATCGGGTCTCGATTGAATTAAAAATTTTAAAGATCAAAATCTTTATTGTACATTGTGTAATTCGTTGAGAACAAAATGACATAACAACAGTCAATGGAAACTAAAATCAACAACCAATTGAGGGCTGGATTCAAACTCACACTGACAAAGTAAAAAATGTAAAGGCTGTTCCTATTTGTGTGAATCTTTTATTATGGCAACTAATAATGTGACGCAATAGTGTGTATGGCCTGTATGTGTGTGTATGCACTCCTGACAACACAGCAAAAACGGTGGTGTTAAATCAAATCTGAAAGGTACATGGGCTATTGCAGTAAGGTATTTTTTTATCTGTCGAGAGATCAGTGGAGATAGGAATGGGTGGACTGTGAGCACAGATTTTGTGTAGCATCAACACATTTAGGCGGTCTTGGGCAGGGACAACACGGTCTAGAGCATTACAGCATGGGTCGATAGGAAGAAAACGTGTTCACCGACAGCAGTGGGCACCAGCACAGAGATAGGAAAGAGTGATCGGGTGTGGCCAAACTGATTTTTTGGTCCTGAAGCACAGTCCAAAGGTTTTGGTCCTCCTAGGATCTACCACTGAAACATAAGAATGGACATGCTTACAGTTTAGTATCTCGAAATCCAACTCTGATATTCAAAATAATTATATACCTGTCTCAACGGTGTAGGAGAACATCAAGATGTGATGTCTACTAAACAGTCTGGTACAAGATACTTAGCTTCATGGAAGTGCGTTCAATCGACAGCAGTGACTTGGGCACCAGCACTGCAAGGTGGACTCAGGCCAGAGACAGGAAGCAGTCATCAGGTCATGTGGTCTTCAGGGACATGACAACGGTTGCGTACTTCTCTGCCTGACAGTAAGATCAATTAGGCAACCATGTCAATAATCAACATCAGTCATGTTCTTCACTTGAACCGTGACATGTGCTCTTTAATGCATCCTGTTTTGTTGGCTTAAGTCCGGATTAAACAGTAAAAAAAATATTTACTAGGGTTTAATAAATGCATGATTACACCATTTGTAGAAAAGTTGATTTTCAAAAGACTTGAAAAAAATACATATATATGTAGTACTACAGTGAATAAGAATATGTTTTTACTTTAGACCTAAAAACGAATGTCCAATAGAAAGAGGTCGTTTAAAATATCTCATGCAAAAACTTCACCCTCCCTCCAAGTGCAAATCAATTGTCACAGTTCAAAGGATAGCGGAGGCAGGCGCGTCTTCTCAAAACATAAACTTTTATTGTACTCTTAAATGAACTGCACAGAACTAACATGAGGAACTAAACAAACCTATGTATAAACCATATCAAACATAAGAACAAGAATAACAGAAGTCCAATACTACACTAAACATATGAACAAACTAAAGACATTTACTACAGAGAACAACAACCACGTACCTGCACAGAAACAATTAACCACACGGGACCAACAAACACTCTAAATACCCAACTAATGAGGGAAGGGTGTGCAGGTGGGGACTTAATCTACAGAATTGATAGGCTCACCAAAACATGTGATGGGATCATGTGACACAAAGAGCGGGAAAACAACCAAAACAAAACACACAGGGGAGAAACCACTACCAGGTGAACACAACAAGCACACAGACACTAGGGACATTGTGACAGACTATAAAGGGAGAACTTAAACACCATGCACAGCACTGAATAAGAACAAAACATACATATAAACACAGGAGAGTAAACTAACAAAACTAAACATTCATAATGAGTCCATAATCCAGCCCACACTGGGCCGGATGTTACATCAATGACAAAACACACTTACCAGTAGGTTTGAACAGTGCCATTTGTTCAAGGTCTTTGAGTAAATGCCATTCACAGACCACACTGAAAAAAATATAACAAATGGTTGTTCATCCAATGTATTTATTCTCATTACATGTTTATGCTCTAGTTCAGCGATACTCATTCCATGTTCCTGCGAGCCCCAATTCCATAGGTTTTTGTTCCAATCCAAATTAAGCACAGGAGACATTAATCATTATTAAGATGAAACGCTAACTCAGGTTAGTCGCAACTGGGCTTGGACGGAAAACTTACGGAATGGCGGCTCGCGGAGGCAGGAATGAATATTGCTGAATTAGAACGTTATGGTGCAAGTGCTTGTTTGTTCTATGTATCCTACTGGAAAACAAATTTGCACAAATTGATTCACAGACCCAACAATTTACAAACAATGTTTATAATTTTTTTAGTAGTTGATACGAAATGTTCAGCGAATAGTGATAAAATTATTGGTGATACAAACTTGTTGATTGTTGGATTATGGGCATATAGTTTGTTTATGATATAAGCTATGATAAACTCTAACAAACGTGTAATTTACACAAATGTTCTATATTTAATTAGCATAATATATACTAGCTAGTCTTCATAGCATTCCTGGATATAGCGACAGCAAAAAAATTTGAACAGAATGTTTCGGTAGACAGCTGTTCTTTCCAAATGTTTGATGAAATGCAAGAAATGCTATAAATATTTTAAAATGAAATATAGTTATTACAATGTCTTTTCTCTAGTGGCAGGAGGTTGAACATTCCAGTTCAGCAGCAGTTCTTTTTGGAGCCCATTTGAAAATGGATGCAACAGCATGCAGCTTTAAAACTTTTCATGGTGGTGTGCCCATCAGTTTACTCTGCTAGTCTTTCGGGAAGTCCTCCAGCATAAAATGCTGGCTACATTACACGCAGTTGCTGGCACTTACTTTGCGGTGTATTTACATCATATTTTGGCTTTCGAATAGCTGACAACCACTCTTTACATTAGTCAATATCTCGCTCCAGGAAACGATGATATACACTCACCTAAAGGATTGTTAGGAACACCATACTAATACTGTGTACCTCTTTCGCCTTCAGAACTGCCTTAATTCTACGTGGCATTGATTCAACAAGGTGCTGGAAGCATTCTTTAGAAATGTTGGCCCATATTGATAGGATAGCATCTTGCAGTAGATGGAGATTTGTGGGATGCACATCCAGGGCATGAAGCTCCCGTTCCACCACATCCCAAAGATGCTGTATTGGGTTAAGATCTTGTGAATGTGGGGGCCTCTTTTTCCTATTTGTAGTGGAGATGAGTGGTAAAGCCTCAAGGTTGTAACAAGTGGTTATTTCAGTCAAAGTTGCTCTTCTATCAGCTTGAAGCAGTCGGCCCATTCTCCTCTGACCTCTAGCATCAACAAGGCATTTTCGCCCACAGGACTGCCGCATACTGGATGTTTTTCCCTTTTCACACCATTCTTTGTAAACCCTAGAAATGGTTGTGTGTGAAAATCCCAGTAACTGAGCAGATTGTGAAATACTCAGACCGGCCCGTCTGGCACCAACAAACATGCCACGCTCAAAATTGCTTAAGTCACCTTTCTTTTCCATTCAGACATTCAGTTTGGAGTTCAGGAGATTGTCTTGACCAGGACCACACCCCTAAATGCATTGAAGCAACTGCCATGTGATTGGTTGAGTAGATAATTGCATTAATGGGAAATTGACCGGGTGTTCCTATTAATCCTTTAGGTGAGTGTAAAATGCCTTTCATTTTTGCATTCTGGACAAAATCACATCCGAAAACCCAACACGATCTAAGTATCGTAGTTTTTCAGTAATATATTTCCCACGGATAAGAGTCAGTACACAGGTTCCTGAGACACAGAAAGAAATAACTTGTAAGTATTTTTGGGTAACAATTTATTTTGAGAGTCCAAAAAGTGTTTTTGTACCAGAGACAAAACCATGCCCATCTCCTTTAGACCTGCCTCTGTTCCTTGGTCAAACCTGCAAAGCACTATGGACATTGTAGGATTCTCACAATACAATGAATCTATTTCCTGGTGGTTTTACAGGTGGTTTTCTCTGTGAGTTTGTGGTCGATTGGAAAAATTCCAACATTTTAATTAGTAGTGATATGGCACAGTTGTGGATGAGTAGTGGACAGCCGACAACTACTATGACGTTTCAAATGCCGGGATCGCATTACCGTCCGGACTGGGCGAAACGGAACAGTATCATGCAATTTGATCCGCTACACACTGTACCATTCACTCCGGTCCCAAAAGTAATGCGAGCCCGGCGTCCCCAATTAAGATTCATTCACCTTAGTCCCGAACGTAATGCGAGCCTGGCATCACCAATTAAGATCCACCGACCTCAGCTGGTCTGGGGTGTTACTATAACTAGTTTTTTGTTGTTTAAAATTAATTTGAGCTTATTCTTTTTGCATTAATCGAGGTCTGAAAACATGGTGTCTTTGTGGTTATTTTAATACAATAATCAGTTAATTATAATCAAAGTGTGATGGTCGCAATCTCATGGAAGCTGGTGTAGGCACATAATTTTTCCCATTTGTGTATTGTGTCAGGACTTTTTCCACCTGAGTACTCACGTCTCTTGTCTTTAAAATAGATTGCGGTCAATCCGTTCACAGCTGCAACCATTATTCTCAAAGTGACTTTTCCTTATAATTCTCAATCAATTATTCAGTTTTGCCCATTGTTGCTGTGTTATTTGGTAATGGAGTGTTTTTTCAATATTAAAACACTATTTTTAATATGTCTATTAACCTACCTGGTTAAATAAAGGTGAAATAAAAAAATGTAATAATACATTAAGAGAATTCTCATAATTCTGGTACACATTGTTCTTTGTCTCATCTGTCCATAGAATTTTTTTCCAGAATTCTACAGTTTTTTCTAGATGTTTTCAGGTCTACCCTCTCTAATTAGGTCAACCCTCTATTCACTCTGATGTAGTCTCCCCCTGATTGTTGAATATGACACAGATATGTCTATCCTCCTGTGAGCTATTTTTGATTTGGTCAACAGTTAGTTGTGAAAGGTTTTTTATTCACCAGGGAAATAGTTCTGTCATGCACCATCCATGGTCTTCTAGGCCTTTTGGTGTTCCTGACCTCACCAGTGTGTTCTTTTTAAGAATGTACCAAATAGTTGATTTGGCCATACCCAATGTTTTAATAATCTCTCTAATGGGTTTGTTTCATTTTTAAGCCTAATGATGTCTGCTTCACTGGCAGTGACCTCTGTTTGGACTTCATATTGACAGTTAAGAGCAACAGATTCTGAATGCATTAATGATAGACTAAAATAATAAGGGGATGCCACACAACTGGCCATGGAAAAGCTGAGCAGCCAATTGTCCAAATACTTTTGGACCCTTAAACAATGCTCTAATTCCTACACCATTCACCTGATTTGGATGTAAATACCCTCAAATTATAGCCTAAAGTCTTCACTTTCAGCTCATATTCATTATTAAATTTTAACTATAATATATAATTTTATTATTTTTGGTTATTTTACTTTATATTTGAATGTGTACAGTTATTGTGAATTATTTTTCTGTTAGCTATTAGATCATAATTGATTGTAATTGTTTGTAGATTTATGAGTACTAATAACCAAACATTTTACTATGGTTTATGTGTAACCAGATTATCATCAATGTCGTAGTGTTTTTTTATAACAAATTTTTTTTAGTTCCATGTTTCTATAATGATGAATTAATATTGATAATATTGTTTTCTTTTACAGCAAAAACTGATCTGGAGGCACAAGAAAAACAGCTACAGGACACTCATAAATTGTAAGGACAACATTCACATGATCTTTGTAAATGTGTTAGATTAGAACATTATAGAATGTTAATTTGTATGCAACAATATGCAAGCTCACATTCACACTTTCTGAGTCATTCCACTAAAGAATGTCTGTTGCTATTGGACATTGTCTCACCCACAAAAAGATCTACTGGAACAAAGGTCTGGAAAACTCATAGTATTGAATTTGCCACCTCAAAGCCCCAACCTCAACGTTATTGAAGCTGTGTGGGATCACTTTGACAAAATAAGAGACCAGAAATGAGACAAGGAAGGGTTAAGGCAAATCCTACAAGAAGCTTGGAAGAATTTACCACAGGACTGCATGCTTGAAAAAGCACACAACAGTCTACCAAAGCGAATTGCTTCCGTTTTACATTTTATGGGAGGCCACAAAAAATACTGACATATTTGAGCTGTTCCAAAAGTATGGGGCCCCTAAAAACCAGAAAAGCATTGGATGTGCCTTGAAGACCTGTCTTGACAGCAACTTTACTGAGTCAGCTGGAAGTTGCTACGGTCAGTAGCTTCACTGCAAGTTGGATGTCATGATGTTGGGAAGAAACGTAGGGTAGATTAAAAACAAGAAAATGTTTTATGTTTTGTTACGTTTCATTATATTCATTTATAATTTAAAAATGTACACTTACGAAAAGGGAAGTCATTTTATAATAACAATTTTTCGACAGATTTTCAATGCATTGCATCAACCCTAAATCAGCCCTGTTTAAATGTTTAGATCCCAACACTACATGGAAGATGTACCTGTACATCTAGATGGGCTGCCTTGCACTGCAGGTCCTGTGTTGTTTATCTAAGCAGAGCCAGGGTAGTCAGCCTGGGCTCCTGGCTTCTGTTAAAATACAAGGCAGGAATGTGCACACACCAAACTCCAAACAACGTATACTCAAGTTGTCTAGAGTATTAATCAAGTGCAAACCTGGGAGATACCATTGTCAATTTCTTAATACATTACTCACACACTTTTTCCTTGTGTTCCAAGCCCAACTTTTTCCTTGTGTGTCCGAAGCCCCACTTCATTTGAGCTAACAAATACATACAGCTAGGTCCGGAAATATTTGGACACTGATACAATTCTCACAATTGTGGCTTTGTACGCCACCACAATTGGATTAAAATTAAACAATTGAGATGCAATTGAAGTGCAAACTTTCAGCTTAAGTTCAAGGGGTTGGTCAGAAATATCAAATGAAACGTTTAGGAATCGCAACCATTTTACATAGTCCCTTTATTTCAGGGACTCAAATGTAGTTGGACAAATCAACACAATCATAAATAAAATGTTCATTTTCAATACTTTGTTGAAAATCCATTGCCGGCAATGACTGCTTGAAGTCTGAAACTTTGCCAGGCCACTGCAGCTGTCTTCAGTTGTTGTTTGATCATGGGTCTTTCTATCTTAAGTTTTGCCTTCAGTAAGTGAACTGCATGCTCCATTGAGTTGAGATCAGGTGATTGACTCGACCATTGCAAAATACTCAACTTGTTTGCCATTAAAAAACTCCTGGTTTGCATTTGCATTATGATTTGGGTCATTGTCCATCTGTAAAGTGAAGCGCCGTCCAATCAACTTTGAATCTGAACATACAATATATCCCTATACACTTCAGAATTCTTTGGGCTCTCTCTGTCTTTGTCACGAACCAATAAACACTAGTGACCATTGGAAGCTTTGCATGCCATCACACTGCCTCCACCGTGTTTTACAGATGATGTGGTATGCTAAGGATCATGAGTCGTTCCAAGCGTTTTACCTACTTTTTCTAACCATAATTCGGGTACAGGTTGATCTTAGTTTCATCTGTCCAAAAAATGCAGCACAAATCTTTTTTTTGTAGATTTTTTGACCACCAAAATGCACTTTACTTACTACATTTATCCAAACCCCCCACTGAACAGAACAATTCCCCCACTAAACTCAACCCCCCCACCAAAACCCAACACAACCCTCCCACAGAAACCCAATCCTCCCACCCACCAAAACCCGACTCTCCACACTCACCAAAACCCAACTCTTCCCAGTTCCCATCCTACCACAACATCCCCCCAACCACACAAAGCCCACCATAACCTAAGAGCATGAAGCAAATAACAGAAAAAAATATTTAAAAACACAAAACACACTAGGACAAAAACACAGTAATTCAAAAAGGAGTAGTTTAAGTAAACACATTGTAAAACATATTCTAGGCTAACATCTGCTTGAAGCTATTTAGGGAGTCTTTGTAGGACATCAGAATAAAAAATAAAATGTTGGCACTTGTTAAAAACTTTTTGGTGGAGGCCCGAAGAGAATACCTAATTTTCTCCAGCTGCAGGAAGAACATAACATCACTGAGCCATTGAGAAACTGAGGGGGGCTGAGAAAACTTCCAATTTAGTAAAATCTTGTTAGTGGAGTGTTTGTCAAAACCATAATACCTTAACAGACCTAAGAGATTACTGCTTTCTACCTGGGCATAAGGTTCAATTGAGCCTCCCAGGCCTGGCTTGAGGGAAATTTGGGAAAGCCAGAAAATTGGAGGGAAACCAAATGTCTTATCTGGAGGCAGCCAAAAGAATTAGATAGAGGCAAATTGTGCTTTGAGGCCAGATCAGGGAAGTTAGAGAAAATAACATTGTCATACGGATCCTGAATGTTCTTGATACATTTCCGGCCCAGCAAAAGAATAAATTTCCAATAATGAAGGGGGTATATATGCGTTTTTGTTAATAGGCCCCATAGCAGATGCGTAGGAGAAATTAAATTGACACAGAAACTAGTACCAGATCTTAGAGTGGACTGTACTACAGGATTGCCAGTGTAGCGAGAGGGGGAATTTGGGAGGGCAGAACAAAGTAAAGTCTTTAAAGAAGTAGACATGATAGTATCTCTAGGTGGCCACAAGGAGTACCTGGAAATGCAACCACAATGGGAGCTTCTGAAAGTTGGCCAACCAATAGTAATAAAGTAAATGCGAAAGTGCAAGCCCTTCATTTAATTTGCATTAATGGAGTAAAGACCTACTGACTCTGGGTAACTTTTCTCCCCAAATGAATAAATAATACAGCACAAATCTTGTTCAAAATTCATATCTGGCATAATAAACACATACTGCTTAAATTGCACAAACATAACGTAGGCTATACTTTACGTAACATCACCAGAAAGGACAAAATGAAAGTGCAAAAAGACAGAGGTTTGGTTCACATGCATTTAAAATGTTTAGCATTAACAATAACCAAATATATTTAAGTCAACTGTTACGCACCAACCAGTAGCTCATTCGAACTGAATAAAGCGTAACAGCCTGATAGCATAACACACAGAGGGAGTCGGAGATATGTATTAAGTGAGCGCATAAGTTATAGTAACACCAAACGACAAGCCACCAGAACGTAACGTACATAAAACTGGTCATATATTAAATGACACTACTAAACAGCAGGCAAAGGCCAGCAATATTGACAAAAAAGATATGTATATATTTATATACAGTCGTATGCAAAGGTTTAGGCACCCCTGACAATTTCCATGATTTTCATTTATAAATAATTGGGTGTTTGGATCAGCAATTTCATTTTGATCTATCAAATAACTGAAGGACACTGCAATATTTCAGTAGTGAAATGAGGTTTCAGGTGCATCCAATCATGAGAAAATGTATTTAAGGTGGCCAATTGCAAGTTGGTGTTCTCTTTGACTCTCTTCTGAAGAGTGGCAACATGGGGTCCTCAAAACAACTCTCAAATGACGATTGTTCAACATTATGGTTAAGGGGAAGGATACAAAACCTCTTGCAGAGATTTAAGCTGTCATTGTCCACTGTGAGGAACATAGTGAGGAAATGGAAGACCACAGGCACAGTTCTTGTTAAGGCCAGAAGTGGCAGGCCAAGTAAAATATCGGATAGGCAAAGGCGAAGGATTGTGAGAACGGTCAAAAATATCCCACAGACCACCTCCAAAGACCTACAACATCATCTTGCTACAGATGGTGTCACTGTGCATTGTTCAACAATTCAGTGCACTTTGCACAAGGAGAAGCTGTATGGGAGAGTGATGGGGAAGAAGCCTTTTCTGCACACAAGCCACAAACAGAGTCGCTTGAGTTATGAAAACGCACATGGACAAGCCAACTTCATTTTGGAAAAAGGTGCTGTGGACTGATGAAACAAAGATAGAGTTATTTGATCATAACAAGGGACGTTATGCATGGCGGCAAAAGAACACAGCGTGTCAAGACAAACACTTGCTACCCACCTACCAAAATTTGGTAAAGGTTCGATCATGCTGTGGGGCTGTGTGGCCAGTGCCGGTACAGGAAATCTTGTTAAAGCGTAAGTCTCGCCAAAATGCAACCTATGGACTTTTTTTGAATGTACCCAAGTCCAACCTTTGTTTAAAAGCATATTTAGGATTAAACCGCCACTTTTGAGATTTTCCCTATTTTTCCTTTCGTTTAAATCACCTTTTGAATGGGAGTGATAGAGGCATTAATATGATAGCATCCAAATCGCTATTTCTAAAACACTAAGAAAGCTTGACACAACATGAAACCTTGCACGAAGTATCACCAGGAGCTGTACACATGAACTCGAGCATTGAGAACATTGTTTGTGTACACAAAGTTTACAAAAAAAAGGTTTTATACAACTCATCTTAGCAGTTTGTGTTTCTGCTGGCTGCCATTTTGCCAGTCAAAAAGTGTTGACTTCCAAATGCAACGTAACAGGGAGGAGAGTAAACATGGAATGCTCCTAAACCTTAGTTCCATATAAATGCACAGATAATTTGTGGTTTTGTTTTTTTTCCACATTTTGTACCCCATAATTACAATGTGAAAGAAGTGTGTTTGAAATCTTAGCAAATGAATGAAAAATCTAAACAAAAAAGCACATAAGTATTCACAGCCTATGCTATGACACTCAAAACTGAGCTCAGGCGCATCTTGTTTCCACTGATCATCCTTGAAATGTTTCCATAACCTGATTGGAGTCCACCTGTGGTAAATTCAGTTGATTTGTAAATGCAAACATCTGTCTATATAAGGTCCCACAGTAAACAGTGAATGTCAGAGCACAAACCAAGGAATTCCAAGGAATTGTCTGTAGACCTCCAAGACAGGATTGTATCGAGGCACAGTTCTGGGGAAGGGTACAGAAAAATATCTGCAGCATTGTAAGTCCCAATGAGCACAGTGGCCTTCATCATCCTTAATTGGAAAAAGTTTGGAACCACCAGGACTCTTCCTAGAGCTGGCTGCCCAGCCAAACTGAGCAATCGGGGGAGAACGCCCTTAGTCATCAGGGAGTTGACCAAGAACCTGGTGGTCACTCTGACAGAGCTCCACCAGTTTTCTGTTGAGAGAGGAGAACCTTCCAGAAGAACAATCCTCTCTACCAATGAGCTCTGTATGGTAGTGGCCAGACTGACTCAGTAAAAGGCACATGAGAGCCTGGAGTTTGCCAAAAGTCACCCGAATGACTCTCAGAATATGAGAAACAAAATTCTCTGGTCTGATGAAACAAAGATTGAACACTATGGCCTGAATGGCAAGTGTCATGTCTGGAGGAAACCAGGCACCGCTCATCACCTGGCCAATACCATCCCTACAGTCAAGCATGGTGGTTGCAGCATCATGCTGTGTGCATGTTTTTCAGCGGCAGGAATTGGGAGACTCTTCAGGATCGAGGGAAAGATGAATGCAGCAATGTACATTGACATCCTTTCTGAAAACCTGCTCCAGAGTGCTCTGGATCTCAGTCTGGGGCGAATGTTCATCTTCCAGCAGGAAAATGACCCTAAGCACAATGCCAAGATAACAAAGGAGTGGCTACAGGACAACTCTGTGAATGTCCTTGAGTGGCCCAGCCAGAGCCCAAACTTGAACCCGATTGAACATCTCTGAAGAGTTCTGAAAATGGCTGTGCACCGACACTCCCCATCCAACCTGATGGAGCTTGAGAGGTCCTGCAAAGAAGAATGGGAGAAACTGCCCAAATAGGTGTGCCAAGCTTGTAGCATCATACTCAAAAAGACTTGAGGCTTTAATTCCTGCCAAATGTGCTTCAACAAAGTATTGAGCACAGGCTGTGAATACTTATGTAAATGAGCTTTTTTAATTTTTAATTTATTATATATTTGCTATGATTTCAAACACACTTTTTCACATTGTCATTATGGGGTATTGTTTTTAGAATCTTCAAGGAAATAATAAATTTAATCAATTTCGGAATAAGAGTGTAATATAGCAAAATGTAGAAAAAGTGAAACGCTGTGAATATTTTCTAGATGCACTGTACTTATAAAAGAGCTGTAATTCTTAAACCTTTTCTCCAATATTGATGTGAATACCCTCAAATTAAAGCTGAGGGACTGCACTTTAAGACCATATTCGGTTACACTTTATTTGGAGAGTCCGAAATTCCATCTGTAGTTGCTCTACAGATAGTTTGTTGATAGTCATATCATCAACAAACTATCTGTTGATAATCAACTAAAATTGTAGTTTAGGGGAGGGTTAAGTTTAGAATATGTTTTAGGGTAATGGTTAAGGTTAGGCTTAACGGTAACACTTTATTTTGAGAGTCCATCTCTAGATGCTCTACATATTATCTGCATACTGTCAACAACATTTTAACAAACTATCTACTAACCCTAACCCTAATCCTAACCTTAACCACCCCCCTTGTGTTAAACCTAACCTTAACCATTACCCTAAAACATATTCTAAACTTACCCATACCCTTAAAATACACAATTAGTTGCTTATCAACAGATGGTTTGTTGATAGTTTGTTGATGATATGACCATCAACAAACTATCTGTAGAGCACATACAGATGGAATGTCAGACTCTCCAAATAAAGTGTAACCGGCTTAACATTTAGGGAAGGGTTAAGGTTCGGATTAGGGTTAGGGTTAGTAGATAGTTTGTTAATATGTGGTTGATAGTCTGCAGATAATCTGTAGAGCATCTACAGATACACTTTTTGGACTCTCAAAATAAAGTGTTACCCCATATTCATTATGTAGCTGTAACAGCCAAAATAACAACACGTGTGTCAGTGTCCAATTATTTCTTGACCTAACTGTATTTCATTGTTATCTATCAAGGGTTTTGTGTAAAATTAGCACTTAACTAAGATCAATTTTACATTTTGCAACTGTGCTACAGATACCTGTTTCATGGTAACTTTGATTATGTCTGTAATTTTCTATTGTAATATTGGTTTACAGTAACATATATTTGTTCTTTGTTTTTCCAGTTTCTTGGAGCTATGTGTGTTCTATTCAGTCAAGGCCAAGGCAGGGGAGAAAGATGTTTCTCCCAACACAATGTTCTCTGTATGGCTTGAGTTCTCCACAGATTTCAAAGATATTTGGAAGAAGGAAAACAAACTGATTTTAAAGGAACGGTAAGAAATTAGGTGTTTTCATGTGTTTAAATATACCATTCAAGCCACTTTGGTCAAAACCTTGGGATACTTGAACCAATGGTCATCATTTCATTCAAAAGCCACAGTCTCATGCCCCATGTACCCAACTTATCACATGAGGGGGCAGGCACATAGCCAGGATTTTAAGTTTGGGTGGGCCAAAAACAATTGATGGGCCTAGGTAGATTTTAAATTTGGTTATTGTAATACATACAGGCAGGCTAATATGTTATTGACAATGAAAAGTCACATATTAAAATGAAAACCCTACCACATTGCAGATATGTTATTTTATTGTAATATTCATTGCTAAGCTATGAAACCTTCATTGCCTTGTTCTCAGATCTATATTAAGCTAATTTAGGGTGTGAAAGATAATTGACATGACCAGTGTCAACATATGCATGTCACGGTTCCAAGGATTGGAGGCAGGTGCGTCTTCTCTAAACATTTATTTATTTTCAAACATCAAGGAGGAACTGGACAAGAACACAAAACAAGAATCAATGAGCGACTAACAAACAGTAAAGACGATAATATACCTAACATGATAAGAACAAATGACCACACTACTAAACACATGAACAAGACCACGAGAGAAACACTAAACCATAAACATGAATACTTTACTACACAGAACAAGAACACATGATA
>JACXGM010002556.1:19267-30062 GCA_016801145.1 Umbra pygmaea
ACAGAACAAACAAACCCACAGAACTAAATACCCAACTAACGAGGGAAGGGTGTGCAGGTGTGGACCAAACAACAGAACTGATTGGATAATCAAACCATGTGAGGGGATCATGTGATACAAAGAGCGGGAAAACAACACAGGGGAGAACCACCATGAAGTGACACAGAACAAGGACAAATACTACAGACATTGTGACAATGCATGTATATGTTAATGTAATACCCCATGTGGGTATAGTAGAATAAATACCCTTTCAGGTTCTAAAACATAATTTATTTGTATTATTATTTTGCCTATTATTTGATTTCTGAATGCACACAGTAAGTATATGTATACATAAACTCCATTCAAATTAAGCCATTGCCCATCAATATTCAGTTCATTTCATAGTTGCCATTTTTCTTATAGGCTAATAGCACATTCTGTTATCAAATTGATTGTGAGAAAATAACTAACAACAACTAACACAAATAACCTACAAGTTGTATCAGACAACATCAAATGCATACTCACTCCTCAAATGAATAACACCATTCCGGTAATTCCATTAGTCATCTGTAAAGAAAATCTACAATCTTTGCTTCAGTTAGCATCTCTAATGTATTATTTCCATGAAGTGAAACATAAAAAACATCATGTTCATTTCCTGCTTCCTGTCTGCTTGTTTTTTAGAAAAAAACTCATAGAGATGGCTAGAGGTTCTTACTTTTGAGATTTGCTCATTCATGCTGTGATGAACCAAGTTGAGATAATTACCCCTTTCTTTACAGCAGAATGTCTTCTTTCAAATAGTGAAACTGTTATTTTCTAGCGTGTACAATTCGGGAGCTATTAATAGAAATGTTAGTGTGATGCTCTGGAGCATCGACTGACTTTGAAGGGTAATGCAATGTGATTGGGTGGGCTTGAGTCCCAGCAGGGTGGGTCCGGACCCATCCAGGCCCACCAACACATAAGTGGTTGTGAGGGAGTGTGATGAAATCACTCTCATTTGTAAAATATTTTTGCAAGTAGATTTTATTATCTCAATTTACTGCCAGGCGTGTAGGGGGGTGGTTTGTCTCTGTAGGCATTCATATCAAGCAGGTACTTACTTGTTAATGTGGACGATTTACTGTAAGCTTGGTAGATGTTACTTATTATGAGTCTATTGTATTTTTTAAGGCTCTGTTGGCTTTTGCTGTTCTAATTAGAACCTAACAAATAGTTTGTACTTGCTCACAATTGCCCAGTTCATCTGTGATCTATTGTTGCAAGTTTTTTGTTTTGCATGTTCAAACATTGCTGAATTGCTTGGCATTTTTCAACTATGTCCAATTTATATTTGAAACATATTTTACTGAAACTATTGGTGTCTTTTCAGACTGAAAATGGCAGAAGAAGTATTTAAACAAGCCAGGGAGAAGTCCTCATACAGTGTCAAACCCAAACAGTCATCTGGAATAGTAAGTTCCAAACCCTTGTCTTTCTACATTTCATCATTGTATTTATAATTCCCGGCTTTCTCCCCTAATTTTTATCATCTGTATAAATGTTGGTGTATTGTGAAAATGTTGTGATTAATTAAATAATGTAAAACATTGCAATGTCTCTTTTGTTCCACAGAAAGCCAAACTTTGTCAGAAAATCTAACACTGAAAAGGAGAGCACAGGAGAAGTTTTTGAAAGTGAGACCAACACAATCAAATTCTCTAAGCTATTACAGTACATTTGTTGTTATTGCTTCTATCCGTCATCCATGTATTCCACAGAAGTTGTTACCTCATTGAAAAATATGATGCTCTGCACACCAAAATTATTTTTTCGCTTTCTAATCCAGAACTTCGGATTTGTTTTTGTGATAACGGGGCTACAGTACTTTCATTTCCACCCCCTCCGCATTTTTAATGGTCAGTGACAAATAGACACCCACAGATGCTAGTTATTGTGACAGTCTCCCCCTGCTGGACTGCTTGGGTCAGTGTCTTCAGCCCACCGACTCCATATCAGGTTTTTGTTTTTCTGTTTTTGTCACGTCATTTCACTTCATGTTATAGATAAGCTACAGCTGCATTCCATTTGTGATTAGTGTTGGTATTTAGTTCCTTTGTGTGTTTGGGTATATAACATTGTTATATGTTAGGTGTAAGTAGGTACTGGTTGAAATATACTGTATATACTGTTTTGACTAAACAAATCTTTTATTTTCTAAGAGGTGTTTCCGTGCAATAAACGTTTACTTTACCACCTTCGTGATTGTCTCCATTCGACCTGCAACCTGCACAAAATGAAAGAATGAACGACCAAAGAAACAAGAGATAGCGAAGGAGTAGAGGGTCATGAAAAGTGGGCAGAGCTTCATACCAGCCGGGAGAGGAGAAAGGATATGACAGCACTGAATTCGAGGCGTTCATTACAGACCAACTACAGGGTATCCAGTTATCCAGAGGCTGATCGCGTTACCCTCATTCCATCGGGGTAGTGCAAGTGTGGTGCAGAGCCCTTAATTTCCCCTACCAGCTTTTGGGGGAGGCTATGAGCAGTTCCAGCGAGGGTGCTGTACCGCGAGTTGGGTGTACCAATATGGTGCGGTACCCGCAAGATGACCTGGAGCTCTTCTCGTCAGAATTCACCATACCCGTGCATGTGACTCCACCCAACATGCCTGTGCCAGCAGCTCTGGCATCCATGCGAGTGCCAGTGGCTCCTCCCTCCATGGCAGTACCAGTGGATCCGCCCCATGCCTGTGGCTCTGCCCTCTACATTTCTGCAAGTGGCTCCACCCTCTGAGTTATTGACAGGTGGCCTGCTCACCACACCAGCACTAGGGGGCCTGTTTGCCACCCCAGCACCAGCTCCACCCCCCACGCAACAACCATGGGATCACCCACCTGGGTGTTTGGGTATCTTACCGTTCATTGTTATATGTTACGTGTAAGTAGGTGCTGGTTCAGATATATATAAGTGGAGTAACTGGGTGGAGTGGGTGGAGTAGCAGGGTGGAGTGGTTGTAGTGGGTGGAGTAACTGGTTGGAGTGAATGGAGTACTTAAATAAAGTGGGTGTAGTAACTGGGTGGAGTGGGTGTAATAACTGTGTGGTGTGGTTGGAGTGGGTGGGTGGAGTAACTGGGTGCACTGGGCAGATTAACTGGGTGGACTGGGTGGAGTAACGGTGTGGAGTGGGCTGAGTGGCTGGAGTAACGTTGGTTTGGTTGGAGTAGATGAAGTAACTTGGAGTGGATGGAGTAACTGGGTGGAGTGGATTGAGTAACTGGGTGGAGTATCTGGAGGGAGTGGTTGAAGTAACTGTGGCGTGGTTGGAGTGGGTGGACTGGGCAGGTTAATTGGGTGGAGTGGTTGGAGTAGCTGGGTGGAGTGGGCAGAGTGGCTGGAATAAATGTGGTGTGGTTGGAGTGGGTGGAGTAACTGGGTGGAGTGGGCAGAGTGGCTGGAGTAAATGTGGTGTGGCTGTAGTGGGTGGAGTAACGGGTTGAAGTGGAGTACTTGGTGGGTGGAGCAACTAATGTGGAGTGGGCGCAGTAACTGGGTGGATTGGGCAGAGTAACTGGGTGGTCGGAGTGGGTGGAGTAACTGTGTGTTGTGGTTGGAGTTTAGAAAATGTGTAAAGATTTGGCAACTGTTTACGCTCTAATTGTGAACATTCCACCCATTCATTCCTATGAGAAATATTTCGCCTTTTAACGAAAACCTCCACTAAACAACAGCAGCTGTGGGAGGAGTAGCATGGGGAAATTTTGCTATAATTATAATAAATATATATAGGGTTAGGGTTAGGGTTAGGCATGTTGGGTATTCAGCCTTTTCCCTGTAAGCATTTCATTAAATACATTACTTGAGACAATTAAGGGCTTGATTCTATATGCATTGGTGAAGTTCAGCATTCTAGCGTAATTTAAATATTATCTGATTGAGCTAACAAATGCAGGATTCGGTAGGAATGTTTATGCCAACACAGAATATCTCCTTTAAACTTCAATCACACTTTAGCAGAGCTTTTTGGATTTTATCAAGTAGTAAGAGTCATATTGTGGTGATCTAGAAGACAGACTTATTCAGAGCAACATCAAGAAATTGCTGTATATCTTCTAAAAAATGTTTTCCTTCCTCAAACCCACAACACTGGTTTTGCAAATTGCAATACATTATTAATTATGCCAGATGGGATCCATCTTGGCACTATCTTCTGGAATAAAGAGGAGCAAAACAGTGTGCTTATACTTCCCTAATAGACATTAAGTGCCTTATAGCATGTTGATTCAGCCATTCAGACAATGCTATTCAGCTATTCACCCTAACAATACAACATGTTTGGAAACTACAGTAGCATTCCATAAATGTGGATTTTAACAACTGTGGGGTTTTTATACACTGTGGTTTCATAGAAAGTTGAGATTTAGGGAAAATAATAAATGTTTATCTACGTTACATATGAATCTATATAAAACCTGTATGAAACTTTCTGTAACTGTATTAATTTGTATGTTTGTTCTCCTGATTGCTGCTCCATTGAAGCTTTGTATACCTGTTGATGACTGCATCTCAAAATGCAATAACCTCTTCAATCCAGATAAAATACTATTTATTCACAATATTAAAGTCTGAAAATATTTTAAGCCTTTTCATTTCTACCATTATTAATCAACCATTTTCTTTACTGCCACAACATTGTTTACATTCAGACTACACAGATATTTACATAAAATAGATCATATATACAGAATATGTATAATGTAATTTTTATTTGACATACTGGTAATTATTTATATTTATAGAAGCACAGATAGACATATACGTAATATAGTATAACTTATTTACTAGCTAGCTTGGTATTTGTGTGAATAAATTCACAGATGGCAATAAAATCCAGAGGCAGATACTTATTAGAGTACATGCTATGGGTCTATTGGGAGGATAGGTCATCCATTTATGTTCCAGAGCCAGGTTAGCTGAGTGTTATTAGTACATGGAAGCAGATAACGGAATATCACAAAGAGCCAATTGTTTTAAATGGCTGATTACGTTAGACCTAAACATGACATGCCCGGACTTGTTTTCACCACAGCTGTACTCTTGCGGTCAGTTCTCCCAATGTTGCTGTGTACTTTCAGTACCTTTCAGGGTTCATCGTGTGGACCCACTAAACCAATGCACAAGGGCTGTTTCAGAATAATCCAATATAAGAAAGAGATTCTAGCTTGTCCCCTGTTGTCAGTGGTATTCATGTTCACGTTAGCATTCATTTTTCAAGTTGAAGTTTAGTTCAATGTCAAATGCTCAAGAGACACAGATGTTGTTTCATGTACCGTGAAAAACCTGTGCCACGGTTCCAGCAATGCAGTGTTCATTTCATGTTCACATTCATGTCCACAGTGTCATTTATGGTCTGATACCAAAGAACTCCTCGTTGTTTCCTGTTACCACTTACTGTACCTCCACTGACATACAGCGACACTGTTTGACTCGCTCCACCTTGCGGTGGCGAAAGGTGGGTTGCAGGCCTGGGCAGTCGAGCTCCACAGTGAGCTGAGTGACACGGTGCGGTCTACAGAAGGAACATGACTGGAAAGGCTCATCTTCCTTGTTGCGGTTTTTCCGTCCAGAACCTGGGCCTCGGTTTAAGCCGGGGCCCACGTGGCGGGGAATGTAGAAGGAGTTACACTGGCCATAGCAGAAGCGGTTAACTACCGTTCGACTCTGGCAGCCTTTCTCGCTCACTGTTTGCCGGAGGGGTTGAGTCTTGCACCAGTCACGTCGGAGATAGCGGCGTTCCGTGACCACCAGGGCCTCACGACTTGATGAAAGGACCTCGGGTTTCTGTGACAACATGTGTTGATGATCTGGTTGGTTGTCTTTGGTCTTGAAAGGTGAAGGGATGGAGCCCAAGGGGCGGGTTTTCCTGGTCTCTGTGGCAACGCAGAGCAACCCAACTAGTAGGAACGGGAGATTGATTCTCCAAAACATTCTGGAAATGAGAAGACGGAAAGATTAGTTGATTTTAAGATGAAGCATTGAATCTCAGTTACATATTAAACAGTGGTGTACCATAAGTAGAATCTATTGGTTTAGGAATTAACAAGGTAACACAATGTTTTTCAATCCTGAAGCTATTCCAATGTAGCAGCACTCTAGTGTTTGTATGCTTGTGTTTAGCTACTGCATGTGTGTAAATGTGATATTGTCAGATTTAATCACCTTCTCCTTAGTATGACCTTTCAGGAATTATTGTAGATATGAATCTAACATGTGCATGTCCATTTGCCAATGTCTCTGTGTCATTACTTTTATTTGCTTTTTTGTCAGCTAAAGGATTCTTCCAAAAATAAACATGTCTAGCCATCAAAGAACACCCTTGAAACACCCATAATGACAAAAGGAAATTGATTGTATTGGTCTTGTCCCCGGGTAAAATAATTAAAGCTTTGCTTACTCTAGTCATGAACTATGAAGCTGATGTGTAAACAGTTGTTAGCAAGCCCATCTGAATGTTATTAGTGAAGGAGAACTGTACACTGGGTCACTCCTTATCCCCACTATGACAACTGACAGGCATAAGACCAAGATGAAACCCTCACACACACACATACACACACACACAAATTCCTGCATTCTTTATTTGCAAATACATTCTAAAGTATGTGAACTCTGTCTGCCACAAACCTCACCAACCCCAGTGTTAAGAACATTTGGTACAAAATATGTAAACAAACACTTTTCTATTGCTAGTGTTTTGTATTGTTATGCATGATGTCATCTGTGAAGTTCCAATCAAACTTATTCAACCCACATTGCAAAGATCTAACAAAAGCAATTGAAACAGCTCAACACATTAATTGCATCAAGTGGTTTCCGCAAATCCAACTGAAAATTTAGAAAATTTAATTATTAACACGTTCCGTGATATTTTACTTTGTGAATATAATTTATTTTTAAAAATATACACTCATTTCAAATCTGATGACTGCAACCACTGTGTAACATCACCTTTTCATTTAATAACACTTATTTAGCATTTGGGCAATGAAGACAATAGTTGGTTAGGTTTAGCAAGCGGAATTATCCCCCATTCATCCATTATGCACATTCTCGGCTGTGTAACTGTACAGGGCCTTCGTTGCCCTATTTCAATCGAAAAGACGGGTCAGGACTGCAGGCGTGCAGGCCATGCTAGCACCTGTACGCTCTGTTTACGCAACCACATGCTTGTAATCTGGGCAGAATGTGGTTTGGTGTTGTCCTGCTGGAAAATGCAGAGACGTCCCTGGAAAAGACAATGTCTGGATGGCAGTTTCTGTTGTGACATTATTCTCTGCATAAAAATGAAAGATTTCGAATAGTTGTTGAGAGTTCTCTGCAGCAAAATAAACTCTGCTTTAACTGTGGATGTATACATTAAAGTAAAAACATAAACATAAACATTTTCTACACATCCTATGGAGTCTGAATAAAATTAGTTCCATGACAAACACATTGGCTTGTTTGGCCCAAAAACTATTTAAAATGTTGACACATCTGACCACAAAACACGATTACACTGTGCTAGAGTAGTCGGTAGAGATCCAGACAGTGTTGATGTATAGCTGTTTTGAACAAAGTATACCCAAAGTACTCCCGACATGGCATAAGTAACTTGCCAATTATTGAGGGCACCATTAATACAGAAAGATATGTACACATTTTGAAGCAACATATTTGCTGTCATCCAGATGTCGTCTTTTCCAGGGAAATCCCTTCATTTTCCAGCAGGACGACGCCAAACCACATTCTGCCCGGAATTCAAGCCCATGGTTGCATAAGCAGAGAGTGCAGGTGCTAGAATGGTCTGCCTAGAGTGCATGAATAGAAGTCCCTGGTCGCTAGACGTTTTAGTGCAGCTGGACATGATGTGTGTCAACTATGTTTCCAAGGGTTAGAGGTGGTATAGATAATGAGAAGAGCAGGTGAAAGAGAGAAATTATTACTACAAAGAGAGGTATAGTATATTATAATATTCAATAATAATATATAATATTAATATATTATATTAAGAATTACAATTAGGTTGCTTCCTGTGAATAATGTGCATAATTATGGGGGTTCAATTAAATTAAATTTAATTAATTTTAATTTTAAATGTTATTTATTTTGTATTTGGATACTGTTAAGGTGTGGTGTAATGTGTACTGCCTGCAGTCCAGACTTGTCTTCGGTTGAGAGTGGGGCGCATTATGGAGTGCCAAATAAGGAAATGAAGGCCCAGTACAGTTGTGCAGCTGAGGACATGCATTTTGTTTGCTAAACTTAACCAGCTGGTGTCTTTTGCCAAAATGCTTACTAAGTGTTATTAAAAGCAAACGTGATGTTACACAGTGGTAAACAATCGACTGTCCCAACTTTTTTGGAGTGTTGCAGTCATCAGATTTGAGATTTGTGTATATTTTCTAAAATAAATGAAATTCACAAAGTAAATTTTTTTTTCGGAATTTGGGTTGTAGTCTTGGGAATGACACGGGTCAAGAGATATTTAGTGTCTTTCAGTGAAAAAAATGTCAGAAAGAGATTCATGTGGTGACGGAGTGGTGTAATAGTTCCCACCTCCAGAGCGCGCATGTCCCCTGGTGATGGTGTGTTAAAGCCCTGACTTGGCTGACTGTCTGTGCCCTTCCTCTCTGTCTCCCCTACCCATCTTCCTGGCTTCTGCTTCCTCCAAAACTTTCAATAACAAATAATAGAAAATACCCTCAAAAAACTATTTTTTTAAAGAAAGAGATTCATGCGTCTACAACAAACATCTTACACAAACACCCAACCATACCGTTTCAAACCTAATCATGGTTAGGTTTACAAAATGGTTCATTTTAACAAATTATTATTTTTCCCAACAATTCAATTTTATGGATTTCAGATGCACTGCCTATTCCCTCCTGTTTGACTGATTTTACCACCAGGATATCTGCAAAACAAGGACTTTGAGAAAAGTTACTTGATTTTAAATCCCTTTATAACCTAATAATGTTTAATTTCATCCCCACTGCATCTTGATGATGTGACGTCACTGAATAATGTATTATTTAAATTCTAACAATAAACAGTCTACATATCAGAATACATTTAAGCTGTTGAAAAGTGTTGTCTGATTATTCCTCCATGGTTGGTATAAAGACTACCCACGGTCGGGTGAGCTACAATGCCCTGGAAGATGGAGGGACATCCTGATGGTTTATATAGCCGATGACAGGTATATACAGTCATTGCTTCAGTCCCTCTCTACTTCCAAACATTGTCTAAGTATAAAACAGCCAACCCTCCAGCTACTGTCATCAATCTCCCAACAAGACCAATTGTGGTTAGCAGGTTAGAAAATGAAGAAAGGGGTTAATGACAGTGTACAGAAAACAAAACAAACTCTCTCCCAAACTTTAGTGCATAGTGCCCTGTGACCCACTGCTGGTTTGCTTCTAAAGCTAAGCAGGGTCGGGCCTGGTCGGTCCCTGGATGGAAGACGAAGGAGTGGTGTCAGAGGGCCAGTATTGGTTACAACTCCATCTGGTCTAAAGATCATTCCCAAATCCCCAGGGCAGTGGAAGTGCAGTCTTTCGGATTCAAGGTTAAACCAATGCCATGACACTGTGATTGGTAAAGATTCAATGGAACTTTTTGTAATAATAGACATGTTAACCCCAGTCTCCTGGACACAATGTCAATCAGGCTGTCATATCATCATGGGACTCATCCCCAGCTTTCAATTGGCTCATTCATCCCTTTTCCCCTTACTACCCCCTAATGTGATGCTGTAAAAAAAAAAATGTCCCAGTCAACTAGCCAGGTAAATTAAGGGTAAACAAGATTATGTCCCAGTCAACTAGAAATTAAGGGTAAATGAAATTATCAATAATAACGTAACTCATTCGCTCTAAATACCAATCATCATGAAGTTGTGAGTTCTGCTGCTGCACCATCTTGCCTGGCTGCATCCCCAACTGGAATGGCAGTACCACCGGCCAAGACCACAAAGCACTATAGACAACATCCCTGGGGCCAATTCATGGCACATCCCTGGGCCTGACTCATGGCACATCCCTTGGGGCCAAACTCATGGCACATCACTGGGGAGCCAAAAGCATGGCACATCGCTGGGGCCAAACTCATGGCACATCCCTGGGGCCAATTCATGGCACATCCCTGGGGCCGACTCATGGCACATCCCTGGGGCCAAACTCATGGCACATCACTGGGGAGCCAAACTCATGGCACATCACTGGGGCCAAACTCATGGCACATCACTAGGGTCAAACTCATGGCACATCACTGCGGCCAAACTCATGGCACATCACTGGGGAGCCAAACGCATGGCACATCATTGGGGCCAAACTTATGGCACATCACTGGGGCCAAACTCATGGCACATTACTGGGGCCACACTCATGGCACCACACTGGGGCAAAACTCATGGCACCTCACTGGGGCCAAACTCATGACCTTTATCCCATATAGTGCCAGAGGAAGGTCCATAGAGTCCAATAGGACCAATAGGCTAAAGGATAGTTTCTACCAGGTTAATCTGGGGCTATCCTGGACTGTCAAATTGACACTTTTTTATGTTTATATTAATGTTTTTTTAATGTATTTCTTAAACCTCCTAGCACACTGAAAGGTTTATATACCACTATACTAAGTAATTGTTGTCACGTTTAGGTAAGAAGTCACACGCAGACCAGGTGCGTTCTGATTAGTTTATTTAACGCTAAAGCAGCAGACACACGGAGGTACAGATAGTTCCATACTGTTATAAATGTGCTGAAAGAACAGCGTACCGAA
>JACXGM010002557.1:0-16507 GCA_016801145.1 Umbra pygmaea
CCACAGGTGTCAAACCGGTTCCACGGAGGGCCTAGTGTATGCTGGTTTTTGGTCTTTCCTTTCAATCAGAGCCCAATTAAGATTTAGACTGCCAGGTGAGGGGAGATCCTAACCAATTAGTGAACTAATCAATCAGTCAGGTACAAGGTAAAAGCAAAAACCTGCATACACTAGGCCCTATGTGGAACCGGTTTGACACCCCTGACCTACACAATTTCTCAAATCAGTACACTGCCCCATGTGGCTTTGGAAGTGTACTGTCAACTATAACATTCTAATCATGAAAGAAAACCATGACAAAATAATTATGAAAACATATTTGCCGACCCAATTTTAATCTCCCGCGACCCACCGGTGGGTCGGGACCCATACTTTGAAAAACACTGATATAGACCACCTGCTGCCCCTGTGGGGGGGGGGGTGGCCTAGCAGGTAATAGGGCCTTTTTACATTATGATAGATTCCGATAGCATTTTCTGAATCAGCACAAGCTAAGTTCCATACTTTTTGTCTTTAAACTGCCATGTCTCCAGGCTGAAATTGTACATTACATTTGTGGATCGGTCATTCAAGATATTTTGAGCTGGGTGCCTGAGCACTTCGCTCAGAAACCAGCCAAGCTCCTCAATACACATTTCGGCTGGGCAATTAGCAAAGCCCCAGGTGGGATCTTTCAATTTCATATTATGCGCTACCTACAGATGTCCCGTGGAAAAAAACAGTCAACACGCTACACATTTTACTAGAGAAGGGAATCCAGGCCCTTCTGAAGCATTTGAGGATTTTGTCAAAATTGGTGGTCAGAAAAGAATATGGGTTTACTGATACTGATAGATGTTGTCCTCTTCATTGGTTTATTGACTGAATGGCTGAGTAGGTTGGACTGATTACGAAGATATTGGCTGTTTATGGATAAAAATCTGAATTATTCGTAAAACCAATTGATGTCAGATTGCTTTTTAATTACAAACCTTAATTACGTCGCAAATTGACATCACGCTGCCTTGGATTTGGTTTAGACTACCTTGCCACGACTCCTTGTGTGCAGATTCAGCCCACTTTTCTCACTGGCCATGCAATACAGATCGACTTATTAATCAGTTCCTATGTCGATCCAATATATGCATTTCACTACCACATGTTGTTTTTTATAATAGATCATTTGCTGAGTAAAATGTATTATTTAAATAGCATTTTAACTGCAGAAAAAAAATAGATAGTTGGACCTTGTCATTCTGGTACAAGATAATGAGCCAAAAGAGCAGGCTCATTGAAAAAACTCAGCAGCTAACATTCAGTTCAGAAACCCTTTCAGATGATTGTGTGACATCAGAAGCTTCAAACGTCCTCAATCATGTGGTATTGTTACACCAAAGCCACAGTGCTTTCACGTCAATCAGACTGGGTTGAAATCCCATGAAAAGCCTTGATCTGTCGAGGTCCCATCACAATCTGAAAGTAACTTTGTACCAATGAGCATGCTCCACCCACATAAATCTCACTGGGTTACTGGCTACTTACATATTACTTTGGTAAATCTGTCCTACTGTTGCTTGTTTTTGTGTTTACCCATTAAGGAAACAACTACAAAAACTTTAGTAATGATCTGTCATGCAGCAATAAAAAAACAAATGCTACTTTTGGTCAGGGAGTTGAAGATTAACAATTAAATTTAAAGAAATAGAAAGATCAGAATTTGTTTTGATGGGAAGTTTTGTGCAAATATTGAAATCCTTTGATGTCCTTCTTTTGACACATTAGTCATTTGAGTATACAAGAGATGGAGACAACAACAGTAAAGAATGATTTTAGAGGCAGAGTCCCGCCTCCAGAGGTTGACTGACTATTCTATTACATTCTGTTAAAAATAGCTCAGTTCGTGTTTACAATAGAGACTTCTTGTTTTTTTATTAGGTGTCGGATTGGTTCTTTTGGGTCTACGGTATAAGACATTCATGCATTGCATTGCACAGGGCTTGTGCAAGACAGCTTTGATCAAAGTTAAAGGCGACATACTGTATCAAGAAAAGATCTCAAGTGTGTAGAGAACACAAATATCTTCATTTTCAGCCGTTCACTTTTTTCAAGGTTGTGGGTATTTTTTCTTAATGTTGTCTTTAGTTCCAAATAAAAGTTAGAGAGTTACAAACTAATAAATAACTCAGGCTCAGTAGTCCCTAGAATACTCAAGCTGTTATCCAAATATAGGTGCATAATGTCACTGCTGTAAACATTTGTTAGTTGCTGAAACAAAAATATTAATCAGAAATTGTTTTGTTTCCCTCAGATTCAGGAAATGCACTTTAAAACAAACATGTTTGCATACAAATATTCAGTGTTGGGTAAAGTATAGAACATGCCTGAACGTAATCATTAATAATCAAGGCCCGTATTCATAATCTTAATGCAAAGAGTAGCTCCTAGTGAGAAAATTCTAAGAAAATTCTTAGAAATGTGGGCGTTTACTCTTAAAATAAATAAAAAAATCCTAGTAAAGAAAAAAGTTATTCACAAAGCATCTTAACTCTTAAAAGAGGTCCTAAGGCAAAAGTTGGTAGGAGTACAGACGAGGACTTTTAAGAGGCTTAAGAGTTCCTTCAGTAGAGGAGAAAACGGCGGAATTACGAAGAGGGAGAAGAAATGTGTTGCAGACAATGGATGACAGAGAGTCAATAAGACGCTAAAGCGTCTTAAGCTATATATAGATTAGATAGTGCAGAGATCATGTTTGTGACCGATCTTAGTAGAGACACGCTAACATCTCCGACACAGCGCAGAAATGTCATAGTGCCATAAAATAAAGTAATCACTACATTAAGATATTTGGCAACTGGGAAAATGCACTAATGCAGCAGTGATGATTTGGGTCTGTCACAAACTTCTGCAAGCAGAGTGATCACACTCAGCACTTTCAGAACCTCTTATTGTGTCGCAGTTAATTTCCTTTCCACTGGATATTCCCACCTTGCAGGCATAAAAAACTGCATTTATGAATATAGCAGCCTTGTTGTCGGAGTAATTGAAACAAAATACTAATTTTAGCAAAACATGAACATGGACACTATGTCATGTCTGCCAACTCATCTAGGCCTGCTATAGCAACAACCCAGAACGGTATCGCACAACACCATGATTCTCTTGAACGCATCCCAATAACCCGGTCACAATCACCAGAGTACTAACACCTGTGCTCATTCCTGACAGTATTTAAGCATACTCTGCTCTATCCCTCATTGTGAGGTATTGTTGTTCTACGTAGCGCATACTGAGCCTTTTGGAATATTTGTTTACTATTACTGGTCTGACCTTTTTTCTCTGGATTACTCTACCTGCTCTCGGATTTCCCTTTTGTACCTTTGCCTTGGATTTATGTCTACACAGTGTACCGAAGCCTGCCTGTATTCCTGACTCCGATCCTGCCTACTCCTACAAGTAAGAGATTCTGTGTACCGACCCTGCTTGTCCTGACTACCCGACCAGTGTATCAAGCCCTCGCCTGTACTGACTACCATGCCCTGTGTTTTGTCCATCTGCATTCCACACAGACCATTCTTGGATATACACCTGCCTGCTATATTTGAGGAATATTTTGACACAGTCTAAATAAAGGTCTATAGTGTGTACTGCCTGTCCGGAACTGTTTAATCGTTACACACTACCTATGCAATGAATAAACAATGATTATTGCAATGAACCACGAGCGCTATTATTTTGAAACGAAAAATCCCTGTTTGTGTTGCCAGCCGAACGTTCTTGACTACTTTATAGCTTGAGCCAGCGCTACTATTACATGTCCTTGAGAACAGGCATGATCTTACATCTTCAACAGACCCCTCTTTGGCTAATGTATTTTAAAGATGGAGGCGTAACATGGTGAGCTGCACGATTGTATGTATTGTGAATGGAAGATTCTACACTTACGAAAATACTTTGATTATTAGGTGGAAGTAATTACACATGAATGAGCACATATTTGTGAAAGAACAAAGTTTTTTTTCCTAAGAATCAACTCAAAGAAATACACAGTCTAGCTTTAAAATTGATCAGTTTTTTTCCTTCTTGGACAACCAACCAATCACAGTCTTCAAAATATTGTGTCATACATAGCAACGGGGTCAGCCCCACCTCTTCACTAAGATGACAGTTTTTGTCTTTTCCTTGCTCAGAGTTGCTCTTAGATCGGTCTGGAATCGCTCTTAAGCTAAGACTCCTACGTAAAAGTTTTTAAGCTAAATTAGGAGTTTTCTAAGAGGATTCTTAGAATCTTTATGAATACGGGCCCAGATCTACAAGAATCAACCAAACGTAAACTCTATCCTAGTACTGGCCAAACTAGAGAAAGGTGTCCCATGTACTTAAAGGGACAGATCATGAATTTAGAACAACAGTGCACTGGAAATTAATACTAAATAAACAAAAATATACAACACACATAATAAATAAACAATATTACCTAATGAGTCCATATCCCAGTTCATGCCATGCCAGCCCACACTGGACTAGGCATGACAGCTATACACATTTCTAAATCAATGGCATAAACAATGAGCTAAACATGTATTGTGGTCACTCACAGTTGAACCAAGATTGCTCATTTAACTGCTTCTGATAAAGGATTGTTGACAAGATTAAACTTGATTTTAAACCATATCTCGATAGCTCTTACTAATAGAATTATAGATTACCCAATCCCTTCCTACTTAGCTAGTAGTAGTAGCTAATCACATTAATTGAGAAAAATAGACTTTTTAATATCTTTTACATTACCCTGGAAATCCAGAGTTCTCGCAAGAGCACAATTTGAATTTGCTCAGCAAGTTACTCTGGCACCGAGTAATGCTGCTCATTAACTATGCCCTTGTAGCCGAGCTGCACGAATCACATTGGTGTATCTGATATAGGCAGGCCAGAGGCGTGTTAAGCAGATGACAACAGCTCAGCGAGTGCGACCTCAAGTCATTAGTAAACATTGTAAGATCGCTATGGATCTACACCAGTTGTTTGAAACTGCTTTGGCCGCTACAATGAACGAGTTAGACTTGGCTTTTTGTCTAAAAGAGGAATCGTTACTTTTTAAGAAGGACGTTTTTGCTGTTTTGCACACCGGATACGGCAAGGGTTTATTCTACCAGTTAGCTTTTTTAATGCAGCTTGGTGCCGCCCCTCGAGTTGAGTCATTTACATTACTCGATCCCAGACCCTAAATCGTTCAGGATTTGGGTCTGGATTTTTCCAGGCTACTAATACGTATAAACAACTTGTTTTATTTTGCATAATGATGTAGACATGCAGCCCCTAAATTAGTAGCAACTGTTATCATAAATCAGTCTTGTGTGATTCGGTGCTGCTGACATGGGTCTACTGTACCACAATATGATATGCAACAGGCATATAGTAATCTCAGAATATAGTAGCAAACAGATACTAATGCAGGGGTATTCGACTCTAACCTTACGAGGTCCGGAGCCTGGTGGTTTTCTTTTCTACCTCAACATTAATTGGACTCACCTGGTGTCCCAGGTCTAAATAAGTCCCAGATTAGAGGGTTGCAATGAAAAGGTGGAGTGGATCTGTCTTTGAGTATGAGGGTTCTAATGTATGTTTAGTTTTGTATGTGCTGCATTGTTTCCCTTTGAGACTCTCACTTATACAGTTTTGTCACAGGCGGTGGTGTCGGAGGAAGGGAGAACAGACAGTAAGTATATGGTTTTGTAGTTTAAATGTAGAATAGTCCAGGATGTGCAACGGAAGAGTAATGGCATATGGTAGCGAGTTTGCACAATGAATATATAATCAGTGGTTACTATGCATATACAGTAGATACATAAGCAGATACAAAGTGTACACAATTCTCTACTGATGAACATTCACCTAAAGGATTATTAGGAACAGCATACTAATACTGTGTTTGACCGCCTTTCACCTTCAGAACTGCCTTAATTCTACGTGGCATTGATTCAACAAGGTGCTGAAAGCATTCTTTAGAAATTTTGGCCCATACTGATAGGATAGCATCTTGCAGTTGATGGAGATGCACATCCAGGGCACGAAGCTCCCGTTCCACCACATCCCAAAGATGCTCTATTGGGTTGAGATCTGGTGACTCTGGGGCCATTTTAGTACAGTGAACTCATTGTCATGTTCAAGAAACCAATTTGAAATGATTTGAGCTTTGTGACATGGTGCATTATCCGGCTGGAAGTAGCCGTCAGAGGATGGGTACATGGTGGGCATAAAGGGATGGACATGGTCAGCTCTCTACAGCTGCCATTTCGAGTTACCATTGCACAGAAAGATACAACAGTGATCAAGTTAGCTAATGACCATAGCTTGTTATTAATTTGGCCCAAGCTATTTGACTTAAGTACATACAGATTGAACAATATTCTGTCACCTATAAGTTTTCATATTATGTTGCAATGTTGACACAATATTCAATGACATGGATTAGAACACATTTCTTTACCCTCTTCTTTTTTTTATTATTTCTTTATTTTCTTCCCTCCCAATTGTTCTTGTACAACTTTCCTCACACACCCTGCTACATCGGCAGCTGAATGGCACTAATATGATTCATCCAACCACATGTAACCAAGCCGGCCTATTCTTTTCTCATTGCTCATCCAACAGGGAAGCCTTTCCCTAACATAACAAAAGAGTGGTTCAAGGCAGTTAAAACATATTATGCAATATGGAAACAACGCTTCAATAAACCATTTGTTATCGAATTATCCTTTTCCGAAAAGCTGGATGGAAACAAAAACATTTGATCAGATTGCATTTCACAAAAAAATATAACATAATTTATAAGTCATGAAATTAAGCATTACTTAGCTGCATAACATTTTCCCAGACCTGTCAAACATAATGCTGCACCCATTCAGGAAACAAGTGATGGAAATGTATATAATTCACTTTAAGTTGTTATAAAAAGCATTGTCGTAAAATTAGTGCAAATAATCATGAAAACCTTTGTTCACTGGTCCGGTGGTAGTTCTTACTGGCCCTGGGCCAGCAGTCCTTTGTTAATGCTGAACCCTGCACAGCATGCAATATTCAGTCTAAATGACGAAATCTAGAGAATAATCCATATGCCCGACTTGACTGCAGAGACAAAAAATTTGACCTTCAATTTAAGTTTTAAGCATTGTAAATAAGGGTCCTTAATACGGCACCACAACATTCGGTGACGTCATGAATACAGCGTTCTGACACTGCCGGTGGTGAATAGGGTGGATGTCAGTGTTGACTTGTGGAGAGTCAAGCATTAACAAGCTCAATCATGGTTGTTAGCCCTGAAATTCACTCACCTCCGACTGTTGTCAATTCCTGGTTGAAAGTGACATACTGTAGGAAGTGGATGTGTCATTATAAAGTGCAGCCATTATGTCACTGTGATTTTGGAGAAATTGAGTTACTGGGATAATTTTGTTTGTTTGAATACATTTCTATTTAACTTCTATTTAAGCATTACATTTTGGTGGAGTAAAGCATATGACCCTTTCGGAAGAATAACCTTTGGGAAGGCTTTTCCTAATGCATACTTTATATTTTATCGATTTTGCTTTGTGGATTTATTTTGGTTTCCATTGTTTCGTAGCTAACCTTGACAGCAAACTGGTTTGTATGGATTTGCATTGAAGAATGAGAGATTTACTTTCTTTATTTCAGACACTGAGCCATTTATTTGGCATGGGTTTTGGTTTGAAAGTGGGTAATCAAAAAAGACACAAATTATGTATATTTTATTCATGCTGTAATGATAAGCAATGCAAGCAAATGGTCTTTAACACCACCTAGTGCTTATTTCTGTAATGCCATAGCTATTAGCTAATTTGTTATTGGTCGGTATGGTCACATGGAAAAGTCACATGTTTTCCTGTCTTGTTAGCTTCATTTTATTGAGTTCCATCTTGTCTCTAGGAAGTATGTTGTTCATTTATGCTATCTTTTGCCATCCACCTTGGTTGTTCCTTGAGAAAGCTTTGCTTTTCACACTGTGTAGGATCGATTGATGCATGTACAAGGAGATTGGGACACACAGGTAAACCTGAGAAAGTTACTTCCACGTCTGGGTCTTCATTCATTTATCTCATCACTCATCCTCTGTGTTTAACTATCTGTCCACTCGAGTAGAGTCGAGCTTGCAGGGGGACAGAACAGTGAAAAGCAACCTCTCGGCGGGTTCAACACAGAAATCTTGGCGCACAATAAAACAATTCTTCTTCATCTGACCTCATCTTCCTCTACACATCCACTCATCTCAGAAATGGACAGCAGGATGGATTGTGAGAATCAACAGACAGCCCAATTAAATACTGACAATGAGACACACACAGAGCAGCAAAACCAAGTCAATACTTCACCACTGAAAACATATGTGACCAGGTCAGTAGCAAGTATGTCTTCTAAGAGCTCTAGCAAGTGTTCTGCAAGTATAGCTGCAGCGAAAGCATGTGCTAGAGCTGAAGCAGTGCGTGCTCGCTCATCCTTCCTTAAGAGAGAGACAGAACTTAAAGTTGAGAAAGCTCAGCTAAAGGCCCAGTTACGAATAGAGGAGGCACGCACAGAAGCTGCGCTAGCCACCCTGGAACAAGAAAAGGAATATGCTGCTGCCCTAGCTGAGGCAAAGTACCTAGAATCTGCAGCAGCAGGGATTAATGATGAACGATGCAGCAAGGACGCAGACATAAAATCTATCCCTCACGAATGTTCTGAGAAAAGAACAGTAGATTCGAATAGGCTCAGTCCTGTGTTGGATGATAAGGGAGTGCTGCGGGTAGGCGGTAGGCTTCAGCACGCTGAACTCGATCCATCAGAGAAACACCCTATTGTTATTCCTGGCTGCAGTCATGTTGCCATTCTGCTCACAAGACACTACCACGAGAGGGTTCAACACCAAGGACGTGTCTTCACTGAAGGTGCTCTACGGTCTAATGGGATATGGCTAGTTGGAGCCAAGAGGTGTGTTACCAGCCTTCTAAATCAGTGCATCACCTGCAAGAAACATCACGGGAGAGTAGCAGAGCAGAAGATGGCAGATCTCCCCCCTGATAGACTTAGTATGGAACCACCTTTTACAAATGTAGGTGTTGATGTCTTTGGCCCTTGGAACGATTCTACTCGCTGCACTAGAGGAGGAGCCGCAAACATTTAAGAGATGGGCAGTGCTCTTCACGTGTCTGAGTGTGCGTGCCGTGCACATTGAACTGATTGAGGCATTGGACACTTCCAGCTTCATTAATGCTCTTCGGCGCTTCTTTGCTCTGTGTGGACCAGTGAAGCGGATCCGTTCGGACTGCGGAACGAATTTCAAGGGAGCCTGCAAAGAGCTTCAGATGATATTGCAAGACACCAATGAACCCAGCATTCAACACTATATTAATGGAGAAGGGTGTAAATGGATATTTAACCCACCTCATTCTTCACACATGGGAGGAGTGTGGGAAAGGATGATAGGTATCTCGAGAAGGATCCTACATGTCATGCTCTCACAAATCAACCCTTCATGTCTCACCCATGAGGTGCTCTCTACACTCATGGCAGAGGTAACAGCTATCATCAACGGCAGACCTCTTACTCCTATCCTGACTGATGCCGATTCACCATTCTTTCTGACCCCCAACCAAATTCTGACACAAAAGGTCTGTACTTCACATCCTCCTTCAGGCGCTTTCGATAGTGCCGATTTGCATCGTCAACAGTGGAGGAGAGTCCAACATTTAGCCAACACCTTCTGGGAGAAGTGGAGGCGGGAGTTCCTTTTTACACTCCAAAGCCGCAAGAAATGGCAAGAAAGTCAGCCTGACCTCAATAGGGGGGACTTGGTTTTGCTGAAGGACAATCAGGTGAAAAGAAACCAGTGGCCTATGGCACTTGTCACCAATGTCACTCCAGACCGCGACGGACGAGTCAGAAAGCTTGAACTTAAGGTCTCAAGAGGTGGGACTATAAAAACTTTCCTGAGATCTATTTCAGAAGTAGTTGTGCTTCTGTCTTCGTAGACATGCTCTTTGTTTGTCAATTACATATGTCTCTTAGTTCGAAAGTTATAGCTAGTGGTATTGTATTCAATACCAAGCGGGGAGTGTAATGATAAGCAATGCAAGCAAATGGTCTTTAACACCACCTAGTGGTTATTTCTGTAATGCATTAGCTATTAGCTAATTTGTTATTGGTCGGTATGGTCACATGTTTTCCTGTCTTGTTTGCTTCATTTTATTGAGTTCCATTTTGTCTCTAGGAAGCATGTTGTTCATTTATGCTATCTTTTGCCATCCACCTTGGTTGTTCCTTGAAAAAGCTTTGCTTTTCACACTGTGTAGGACTGATTGATGCATGTACAAGGAGATTGGGACATACAAGTAAACCTGAGAAAGTTACTTCCACGTCTGGGTCTTCATTCATTCATCTCATCACTCATCCTCGGTGTTTAACTATCTGTCCACTCGAGTAGAGTCACGCTTGCAGGGGGACAGAACCCATGCACACAAACCAATTTTTCTATTATTAATAGTGAGTTTAATGACTGTGTAGACCTGACAGCCAACATGAGGCCTATGTCAAAGAATTGATATTGGTGATATTGGTAGGTGTGTTTTCAGGTTTTACAGCACCTCGCAAACCCCAGAATGTCACAGTGGGTTGTGATTATCCACCACTAGACTTCACAGCAGGTTTCTTTTACACAGAGTCATACGCAGTAGGATCAAAACTCTATCTCAAAGACCATGTAGTCAGAATCCAAATCTGACAATGAAAACATGGTCAGTTCAGGCTGAGGTGATAAAAGGGTAGTTTAGCTACAGAGGCAAGAGAGGGGATCCCTTCCTTGTAAAAAGGGAAGATACCCCAACTTTAATTGCATATTTACAATCGTTAACATAATGAAAGCCTTACTTGAAGGAAGCTTTTCAAAGCTTGTCATGATGACAACCCATACTGTATACAGTTATACACTTCTCTGGACTTATCTTAGATGGACAGTAGCACAGTGGACTCGTGTTTTGTGATCCTACGAGTCAACATTTTTGGACAACGCAGCCGTCGTGTTCTCAAGGCCAAAGAGGAAATGGACCATCCAAGCTGTTTTTAGTGTCAGGTCTTTTAGCACATGCTAAACCTACCAACCTAACCCTTCCTGTTTCTACTTTTCAAGCTTGTTCACAAGCAAATGTCTACTTGTCTGAACTAGACTGAGAAAAAGTATACACTTTTGCTGAATATGCAGTTCAGAAGTACGTGACCTTGAAACCATAGTACAACCGCTGGTTAAAGGTGCACAGAGATTCTTTTTTTAACATAATTTCATACAGAAAGTTTGAGAACAAGGTCTCTTTTACAGCTTAGCCCTGTGCACAGAAACAAACACAATTAAATACAAACATGGAAACACAGTTACAAAAACAATTGGAAGGTATCTGCGATGTTGTCTCTGGTGTAAATCACCACTCCTCCTATCTGCTCTGAAAACCTTATAGCCATCAATATCTGAATCAGCTATCTGTTTATGTAGCCATGTTTCAATGATATCTGGGTTAGACTGTTCCATTAGGATGTTAATAAATCTTTGGGCAAAAGGCTTCTATTATTCAGGTGTAACAACTCCAAGCCCCATGAACTACTAACATTTAAAATTTACTTTTACGATTACTTTTCAGATATTTGTTGAGTTCACAAGTTTTGGGCAAAATGATCAGGTAAATGGAGTTCATATCTTAACAGTGTCCTATAAAAGAAATAGAAAGAGTTAAAAAAAATATCAATCATGGTCACCAGTAAGATATTTACCTGATCATTTTGTCTTAATTAGGGACTTCCCAAAACTTGTGAACTCAACAAATATCTGAAAAGTAATCGTAAAAGTAAATTTACCCAACCCTGTTTGTGACAGGTTATGGATTAATCTGTACCTAGGGGTTATGGATTAATCTGTACCTATATACCATAAGGTATATAGCTCTCGGACAATATTGTGACATGTTGTAAATGTTACTAGTTATGGTGAATTGCTAGCTAGTAGGCCACATGATTTAGGCTACATTCAATGTCACCGAAGTGACTCGCTCGGGGGCAGGCTCTTAGTTTGCATTGAATTCTGGACCTTGTGGTATTTCAAGTGCAGACAAATACAGAAGTGGCTGAAATGTACTCTCTGTTCTCGGATCCTCGGATCATATGGCAACGTTTTTAAATACTATATTAAGAAACAAATTTACTGTGGATGATACAATAACAAAGTCACCACATTCACTTCAGTAGCTACTCTTTACTATCCACTGCTTCCCCATCCAAATATGAATGTAACTTAATGGAAACAATCAGCAAACCTGAACACAAACCTTGTACTGCTACTCTAAAGTCCAAAAGTCATAGCAAACATACAGCCCACTCCCCCAGCAACATTCCATTCTCTGGAAAATTAGCCCCCTGCTGTACAGATGTAGCTGGGTAGCAAGTAGAAACTGCATATATGGAAAGTAGCTAGATAGCTAGCCCGTCAGATTTTGAAAATATCACACAGGGTGGTGGAGATATCCAGACCATATGGAAAGAAACATGAATTTCTCTACATACTAAAACAATAATTCCACCTTGACTATTCATCAATACACTGCTTGACAGGAACATAAAATGATAAAAGACATACTGTAGGCCTACTAGATGTCTTAGAATCAAGGAAAACAATAACCATTTATTCAAAGGTTTGTAGAGCAATGAGTATAACACAGACACTTATATGCAGACTAATACTACTGTTTTCATATCCAAATATCACTAGTCCTTCATACCATGTGATGATGGAGTAGAGTGGCGTTTTGCCCATGAAAATTCAAACCATGCTCTGTCTCTAGCCAGGCATGGATAAAACGTACTGTATTCTCTCCTAAGAACATGATCGCAGCACCTATGTGTCTGTAGCATTGTGTTCCCCTTTCATTTATTTTGAGTAAATGGCTTGTGTTAATCAATATACTGGTGATTTACAAAGACAATTATAAATAGAATAAAATTTATTCTGATGTGATGTAATTACTGACTCGTACAGACATAAGCTATTGTATTTAGGGATATTATATGACATTAAGAAGCATCAATGACTCAACAACCTGCTCACCTATTTGATAATTATTTTACTAGTCTAAGAACACAAGGTTGGTATGTTTTAGGCTGGCTTGGAGAGAATATTACGAAAAGGAGGTAACAAAAGGAATGTTTTTAAAAAGCTTTAAGTACATTGACATCTAATTGTACAAGCTTTTATTAGATCATTGCCCCTAGAATACCCAGATGCAGTGACATAGACCTCAGTGATTACAATGGCTAGAATACTCTCCATTATTGTTAAAGGGTAAGGCTATTGGCACCCCTGGTACAATTAGCAGTGTATGCTATTCATACCCTGGTGCAATTAGAAGTGTATGCTATTCATACCCTGGTGCAATTAGAAGTGTATGCTATTCATACCCTGGTACAATTAGATGTGAATGCTATTCGTACCCTGGTGCAATTAGAAGTGTATGCTATTCGTACCCTGGTACAATTAGCAGTGTAGGCTATTCATACCCTGGTGCAATTAGAAGTGTATGCTATTCGTACCCTGGTACAATTAGGAGTGTATGCTATTCATACCCTGGTGCAATTAAAAGTGTATGCTATTCGTACCCTGGTGCAATTAGAAGTGAATGCTATTCGTACCCCGGTGCACACAGCAATGTGTTCTATTAATACCCCGTCTGGTACAAATATCAATGTATGCTATTCGTAGCCTTGTGCAATTAGAAGTGAATGCTATTTGCACCCCTGTGCATTTACCCTGGCATATTGATCACACAATGTAATAAAAACGGGGAAAATGCGGAAATCTCTAAAATAATGTCCTTATGACATCATAATACTGCGCTAATGTTCTAACCACATAATTATGACAGTTCTCCCAGGGGCCCAGTAGCAGCTCATCACATATTTGTGACAATACTCCTTAACTGTCACAGATGTTGTGGCGTCGTGGGTGTTGAACGGGATTGGAGACCAGAATGCATGGAGGTTGTGTTCTAAATTTTATTTTGAACACCTTAAGGTACTTTCATGTTAAAAACCAGAGCTGCAAACACTGATCCTGTAGATGCACAACTACATATACAAAGCTACGATGCTCTTATCGCGGCATCGGATGCAGGACCTTATATAGATGTACACAGGACAGTATACATTATGTACGACACTATACGAGGTGAAGGCTCAATCAATAACGTAACTTACGGTGAAAATGCAGAACTCCTTTCTTCCATAAACATACCCCTCTACTTCCTTCAACCCTATATGACAGGACTGGAAGTCACAATATCACACGCCGACCATTCCGGAACACCAAGATAAAATAGGCATCTTGATTACTCATTACGCGGCGTTGTGGGTATTTACACAGAGCCCCATGAGTAACCAAGTGCCTACCACTCTCCCAGCATCCACAGGTCGGCGCGTAACACAAAACACAAACATTACAAACAATATACATAATGACAAATACGCCATGAAACATAAATGTCCTCATATTTTGTGACATCAAAAGGTTAAAGAAGCAGTGTAAAACGCACAGATTTAAAATCTCACACTTGTCCTCTTCTGATGCTTATCAAAGTGATGGGTTTATTTACCAGATGAACAGTAATTTAGTTTTTAACAGTTTAACAGCTGTATCACCATGTATGGGCTGCTATTAGACTAATGCAGGGTCAGGTGGTAGCTTGATCAAAGGCAGACTAGTTCCAAGGGTTGTTTCTGTAGAGGAGCTGGCTACAGCTTCACAGAGACACACATTTCACAAGTCATATAACAATCCTTGTTATGTTTTACATTACCTTTTCACGAGTGACACGCTGAACTCATAAGTTGCTTGGCTCCCACCCATAGATGGTGCACGTTACAAAATAACCTATTACAGCACCTACTGTACTTATTTTATCATAATTTCAATGCAAAATCTGCAATGGAAATGTCTCTTTTATGATACACACCATTATCATTTACGGAGTCATGATCTACTTATTATCACTTGCATGAGATGGGATGCAAAGAAATTGGAGTAGCCTCTTCAAAACCGAAGCCAAAATGCCTATGACAGCCTCTCAGAAACAAGATCTCTTCACTGGGGAATTGAACCCCAGACTCCCAGGCCATAGCTCACTGTTCTAACCACTCATCTAAAAGGTTTTGTGGAATGTAGTACAACCGTTGACCACTTGATCTCTTTAAGCCTCGGTTGCTAACCATACTGTATCCAAAAAATGGGTATGAACTAACAAATTCTTTCACTGAAAAGTCAACTGTTGTATTTATTTTCCGCTAGAAATTAAATTGTTATAAACTTAAGAGACAAAACTTTATTAATATGCTTGTTTCTGCTGTCAAGGAAGATGAATGTCGGCCATGATTTCAGTGCTCGCGAGCAACGTGTTTTTGTTGTTACGTCACAGGGTGTGAATAGCTCAGCTGTGTGGCCTAGGCTATTCAAACCAGGATGCAAATAGACACTCCATATTGTTAATTGTCACTTGTTGACACAGCCACTCAATAATAAACCTTGTCTTTTACTACAATATATTGTCTATAAAACATGATTTTGAAACCAAACTACACTGTTTTGGAAAATATATGGGCAGAGAAGTATAGGTTTTGGTCTAAATGTTTTATGATGTAGACAATAGTTGACTTCTACCTGTTTTATCTAAAAGAAACCTTTTCTTTTCTCCTCCACAATCACAGCATTTTTCCTGTCAATCACATAATTTATTTTAATTGTGTTGTTTTAAGACTTTGTCTAGGATCAATCTACTATTTACTTCTTAATGAAAGGTTGCAGTGCCCCCAATTTAAAATGGAAAATGTATGCATGAATTTACATGCTTTCATTTTTGTTATTCAGGAACAGAGTTGATCTTTATCGTTCTATTTGTTTCACTGCCAATGCAAAGTGATGCAAATTATGCAATTTGAACTGTTTTTTGTCACGGCGTAAATTGGGGATAGAGGCTATTAAACAATAAATAGTGAGTAAATGCGTTAAATCTTTTGGATGTTCCATGACCTTATTTCCACACACTGTAAGAAACTCTTCAATGCAGCACACTGCACATAAACCCATGAATAGAACGGGTAATGATGATTGGAGTAGAGAGATGGCATGCCTCAGCCCAATCAGGCGTCCTGAGGGCATTGCAGGTTGGCTGGAGCTCAACTCCCCTCCCATTGTGATGAGTAGGATCTAGCAGATGGATTCGCCCTGTTGTGTCTCAGCCTGCTTCCGCCTTGGTGTCATGTCTGAAACCAGAACAAAATCCACAACACACACATTCGTTGCAGATAACACACACTGTCTCGCTGTCAGGAATTCCACACATTAATCAAAACATTAAATCAACACTACACTGCCACACCACAAGACATTGGCAAAGAGCTGTCTTTTTGTGTCTCTAAAACCATGAACTAACTTGAATGCAATAACATG
>JACXGM010002557.1:16607-46334 GCA_016801145.1 Umbra pygmaea
TGTAGCTGAGAAGGGTCTATACTGTATGTGGTGTAGCTGAGAAGGGTCTATACTGTATGTGGTGTAGCTGAGAAGGGTCTATACTGTATGTGGTGTGCGGTTGGAAAGTTTCACACGGTAAGCCATGACCAGAGAGCAAATAAAAAAAAAACTCAACAATAGAAAGATGAGGACCCAGTTCAAAGAGCAGGCAGGTGTCAAGGAACCAATTCAAAGAGTAAGGGTGGTTTCCATGGGGATTTCTTCTCTGTGTGGACCTGCCCAAATACACATTGACATCGGCCTCTCATGAACCTGACTCTGGAGTGATTATTTTGGTCTATTAATCTAATAAATAAACACCATGATTGTCTATTATCTGTTTTTTCGAAGGAACCATCTGTAAAATAATGGATTTTTAAAATAAAAAATAATTCGTTTTTTTACAGATATGTTTTCATGCTATGTTCCAATGTCTGTAGGTAGCTAGTTAGGTAAATGTAATTTACCTGTTGGTCAAATGATGGAGGTAATCCTTTCCCAAGCTCATTTGTTGTTATTATTATCATTATTATTATTATACTTATGTCTTGTTTTTTTCACACCCATTTTTCTCCCCTCCCAATTCCCTTTGACCCTGCCTTGTCAGCAGCTCTGCAACTCCTTGGACAGACACGGTATGTTGAGTGGCGCTCACATATTTCATCCAGCCACATGACGCAAAGCCAGCCAATTATTTTCGCACTGCTCATCCAACAGGGAAGCCTTTAGTCAGATAATGCACCAAATGATTACGCTCACCAACTATGCTTCTTTGATTAAGTTTACAGGCGCATGATAGCGACATGGCAAGGTAGATGATTCGGCTTATCTATCCCAAATCCCGGGCAGTGCTATGCCAATTTCTGCTGCCACATGCTGGAGGCCTGGGCACCGAATGTAAATTCAGTGGTGGGATTGCACTTCCTAGTTTTCTATATTACTATTGGGCCGCCAACTTTCAGAAACCGCTATTCTGTTTGCACTCCCCAGACCAACGTGATCTCTTAGAAATCCGTGATACTACCACGGACACTTAACTTCAAAGTCTGTGGCAGTTCCACGGAATGTCCGAACATTCCTATGATAAATAAACCACTTTGACTTTGACTTTGACTTCTGTGAAACTGCCACGGATTTAGAAGTTAAGGATCCGTGGCAGTTTCGCAGAATCGCGTGATGACGTAGCAGAGTGTAAATAGCGTAGATTTTGCAGGTTGGCAGGTTGGGGATGGTGGTATGGCGTAAAAACATGCGACTAACATACCAAAGATTGCAAGTTCAAATCCAGGTGGACACTTTACATGTATTCTGTTTTCTATTCCAACGTGATGCAGATGTGTTGCAAACATGCTTTTTTATCATTTTTTACTCCCTAAATACAAGTTACATCGAGTTAACAGCAAGGTTTCTGAGTGGTTAAAGCTAGATTAGGGGTTTGGGAAAGGCTTAAATCGAATTAACAGCAAGGTTTCTGAGTGGTTAAGGTTAGGTTAGGGGTTTGGGAAAGTCTTAAATCGAATTAACAGCAAGGTTTCTGAGTGGTTACGGTTAGGTTAGGGGTTTGGGAAAGGCTTACATCGAGTTAACAGCAAGGTCTCACTGTGCGCCAATCGCAGACTTTTCCGTGAAACTGCCACGGATTTTAATCCGTGTTCATTTTACAGAATTTTCGCCCATTCCGTGGAACTGTCATGGATTCTGATGGTCATACTCCGTGGCAGTTTCACAGATTTCTAAGAGATCAGGCTGCCCCAGACACATTTTGGTGCCTGCTAGAAGGTCTTTCCTGCTCCTCCTCTTCTCTCCCTGCCTTATTATGCTCCGCTCTACCTACATCTCCCTCTTGTTAATAAGACAACCCTGTAGTACTATCCACACTCAAAAGTTGGTACCAGTTTCGGCACCATGTTATGTTCTCCTATACATCCATTTTGGGCCCTTTTAATAACAACCACATATTTACTCCATCTGTGGTGTATTATGCCTTCACGCTCTGGGAAAAGAACGGCATTAAAACTTTCAATGATCTTAATGAAAATTTTGGATTTTTTAGTTTTCATAACCTGGCTTTTAAACACGCTTTGCCCCCATCTAATTTCCTTCAATATCTGCAGATGAGACATTTCGTCTTCTCTGAATATGTTGGCTTCGCTTTACTACCCCCCCACCAAATGAGCCATTTCATTTTTTACCTCAACAGAAATCAGCGAATTCACAAATCAATTCTTGGATTATGTCCTGTGATAAACACTCCACTAATATACCTAAAACTGCTTGGGAGCAGGAACAGGGAATTTTTCGAAGTATTTCTGGGATGGAGTGATCGACAAAACAAGTTCCACTTCCACTTCATCTTGCGCTCGACTTGGACTCATTCAGTTCAAGGTGAACAACAGAGTTCATTACTTTAAGTCCAGACTGTCCAGAATGTATCCCTTAGGGATGGATGTGTGTGACAGATGTCATTCCTCCCCATGCAACCTCTACCATATGTTTTTACTTGCTTGAAATTTAGCTATTACTGGACCTTTGTATTCCATACCCTTTTAGAAGCACTTAAAATTAATTTAAGTCCATGCCCCATGATAGCGGTGTTTGGAGTCCCAGGGGACTCCCTCTCACTAAGTTATAAACATGCCGATATCATAGCTTTTACTACACTATTGGGCCAATACAGGACTTTACTACAGTGGAAGTCCTGTCAGCCATCCTTAGCCTCTCAGTGGCTACATGATGTCTTGTAATTTTCTTTAACTTGTGAAAATGAAATATTTCATGTGGGGATCACACAAAACATTCTTAGAGGAATGGCAGACATTTATTTCTTACTTTAATAGCTTGCAGAGGCTCCCCTCAGATCTGAGTTAGATCATATAATGCTCCTAGTCCACCAAGTGTCATTTATTTCTGTTACTGTATGTATTTGTATGTATGTTAGTGTGTTGTCCGTTTGTCTAGGTGTTTTGCATGGGGTGGGGTTTTGGAGGAGGGTCAGGATGGCCAGTGGGGGGTGGGAGGGTCAGGGATTATGTTGGGGGGATGAAAATTGTAATAATGTATTCATATATTGCAGGACACAGTATCCTTACTGTTCTTTTTTCTGTGAAATCTTTATGAGTAAAATTAAAGAATTAAAAAATGGGTTAGGGTACTATATACTATAAAAAATGAAAAAAAGTGAAAGAATGCACTGGATGTCCTGCACTTTCTGTGGAAGCTCATGAATATAGTTTGGCAGAAGAAAAGAATACCCAAAGCTTGGCAAGGGCTGGCAGTGTGCTAATACCAAAAGAGAAGTATACATCAGACATCAGACAATTTCAGCCAATTTGCCTTCCCAATATTTTTTAGCATAGTAGCACAAAGGCTGTCCTCTGACCTGGAAAGGAACAAGTATATTGATATATCCGTACAGAATGTAGGCATTCCGGGATTCTCTGGTTGCCTTAAACAAACTATGTACTTCAGTTTGGATATTTATGTAATTGCACAAGCAATAGGCATCTTTTAATACATACTTTTATTGTTAATCTTACTCTGTTTTTATCAGCACCTTCAGATTTCATGATATTGATTTCATTCCAGTGGCATCATGTGCATCATGGTGGCATGATTCTCCATAGGGAATGAAAGGGCGAAGTTCAGGAAAGAAGGTATTCACAAACATGTGATGACACATACTTAGCCGACGTATATGAATTATAAGGGGAGGTCCTGCTGAGTAGAATTTGGTCTGACTTGAAAATAAATAACTTTCAAGAAATCTAATGATGAAATCCAGCAGGGGTATTCAACTCTGGACTTCGAAGCCAGATCTGGACCTCGCATGCAACTTTGTCTAAAGAGTTTTTAAGTTGCAGATGGGTGATAGTAGTGTCTCGATAGTACAGTAACAAAAAATGTTTGGGAACCACTGGAAATAAGGACATAGTTCATTTTTGGGACACTTTTTATCACAATCCGCTGTAGTGTAATGATATTGCGTAATGACGTTTCTCGAAAATGCAAGCCATAGTTGATACGTACTACTGTGAAATAATAAAAAAATTATATATATTGTTACCAAAGAAGATATATTCAGGCTTTTTTTGTGTCTGGGTTGTTTTATCGTGTTTTATTGGTTTAACACGAATTCCGAAAGCCCTACTAATAGAGGCTGGTGTTTGATGGCAATTCTCAATGACTGTTGTGTAGATTCAGCTGTATGTTAAAAAACATATTTTTTTAATGGAGAGATAATTGTGGACTCCAGTGTGACACAAATAAGGTGGTCCCTTTCGTGTGACACAACCTGAAATGAGAAGTGATGTTATGGGTCACTGTGGAGTCCCACTGAGGCATACCCGATGGTAAGATTAGAGATGCTCCTTCTGCAATGTTCTAGAACCATCTAACCCCAAGTTATCTATTGTCTGTTTTAAACCTTATCTACATATCTGCCTGACAGCCTGCCTTCAGAACAACTGCCTTTCTGAGAACTAAATATCTGCCTGTCTGCCTACCGGCTGTTCAAATTCCATGTCTGGCTACCTGCCTAGCAGCCTGTACTTATCTGTTGGTCCCTGTCTGTCCATCTTGCCAAATAGCTGTCTGTCTGAGAAACCCTGTCTTGCAGCTTGAGGGCTACAGGGGCATTTTAGAATGCAGATTTGCAAACACTAAGGCCAGAGGTCTTAAACTTTGGACAGGAGATAAATTACATTTTGCCAGATAACCACGCCTTAGAGGGCACTCACGTCGCACTATGTGACCAAAACAGAGGACACAGCAGTTTTGTGTATGTGTGTGTTTGTGTGTATGCCTTTGTTTATGTTCTTATTAAGGGCACATAATTGTATTTGAGGGACAGAGTAATGATTCATTCACATCTACACAGATTATTATGTGTTAATTTGTCACAATTTCATTACATATAAGTGGAAATAGAACCACAGCAAAAGGCATATGGTAGATTAATCTGATAGATGATTGTCCTTGATAATACATAGTAAACAGGTGCTGAAAGGAAATGGTTATTTAAGGTCCAGATGTCTAACATTAGTGTCACAATCATTCAGTTAAAGGAGAATTTGATGTTAAATTGCTCTTCAACCTAAAAGTTGTTGAAAGATTTGCTAAATTTTCTGTAAAAAGCCATTACATTCCTGTGTGAAATTTACCAAAGACTAGCAAAAAATCTTTGGACTTAATTCTTGAGCATGAAAATAAACATGTATCTTATTGATGGTATCATTTATCATCATATTTTGTTTAAAAGTGAGCAATCAATCAAACCTAAAACCTAAAGCCTAAAACCTAAAACAGCTAGTAAAAACAAAAAGATGCTCAGTGGGTAGGAAAAAGTAGGTGGAACCTAGGAAGAAACCTAGAGAGGGACCAGACTAAATGTGGTGGACGATCCTATTTTGGACGCTGTACCAGGTGGGGAATCTGAAAAGTACACAAACTATACTATTAAGGCCACATTGTTTGTCATTGTAAAATCAGTGTCAATAAATTGAGATGGGAATGGATGGGCTGTGACAGTCTTTGTGTAGGATCACGTTCAGTAGACTTGGAAAGCAGAAGTCACCAAGCAGACAATGTGATCACTAACAGCAGTAACATGGGCACCAACACAGTGAGGTAAACCCAGGAGAGAGACAGGAAGTATGGAAGATTGTAACGTGCTACAGTATATAGTTGTTTTTATATAAATGTATTAGTTCATATATATAATGATAAATAGGTTGTATATACAGTAATGTGTGATAGTAGTTCCTCTGACTAAAGGCTTCTGTGTTGGATGAACAGTGCGAAAAGAATTGGCGGCTGGGTGACATGTGATTGGATGAACCATGTGCACGCCCCTCGCCATCCCACAGATCTGTCCAAGGAGTTGGGGAGCTTCCGTCAAGGCAGGGTTAGTGGGAGTTGGGAAGGGAGGAAAACTGTGGGGGGTGGGGAAGAAAAAAAATAATATGTAGAAGTATAATATGATGCGTTCCGTATATATGATGTGTGGTATTTTAATTAGTAACAATTTTAAGTCTAGGATAATGGGTGTTGGGCAATTCTGTAAACTGTGAAAACTCTTTGCAACTGTGAAAATAACCTGCAAAACATTGATGACACTGTTAAATGTGTAATGACCTGCAGAATGTGAGATAATAGTAGATAGCTTATACTGAAATATGGGGGAGTTTAGACTATAGCCGCTTTCTGACCGCAGGGATTTTTGCAGTTCCTAGAACATAACGTTCCTATAACCCTTTTTTTCTTGCTTTCCGATTTTCGAAATTGCGGGATTATTTAGTTCCTCGCACCGCCGTTCCTATAACCTTTTTAGCTCCTACTCCAGAGGAGGGTCTTTCCATTTCCCCTTTTCCTAGGTCCACGTTGATTGGTCCAACTTATAAATTACACCGGTCGCTTTGTTTGTCTGTTGCGTATAATGCTACATATCAGTCTGGAGCCTTCGTCTTTTGTGTTTCTGTGTTAAGTAGCTACTCAATTTCTATGAATCCAGTCTAGTTTTTAAACGCCGCAGTTCGAACTCCGTTATTAGGACATTATCATCACAACATTATTTTTATAAAATTGTAAAATTTTCAGCCTCGTAATCTGAAAGAACAGCAAGCCGCGGTAGGAACCCAGCACTACTTGGGCTGAAAACAACCAGATCATCTGCATACATAAGATGATTTACACACTTATCTCCAATTATACACCCAGTGTTACAAAAATTAAACTGTGAAATGGTGTATGTAGCGCTACACTAAAGTCTAGTGACGACGCTATAAAAGCTTGTTGCGGTGCTTGCGTCACGCCCTTATCCCTGCTACCAGTTCCTATGGCCACTTGACCAGTGCGAATGCAAAGAGCAAGCTAGAACGCAGCCTCAAACTGAGCTTGACGACATAGATGTGACGTGAGCAACCTGTCTGAAAGTCTTCTGGTAGCTGTGCCAAGAGAAATCTGAATAATTCCAAATCTTGCCTCTTGCTGAGACGGAGAGCGTGAGTAGGAGTTGTCCATGAGTGTAGGAGCAGAAGCAAATATTTTGTTCCGATGCTTTTCATGGACTCTCTATGGGCTTCTCCTTTGACTGTATGCCTCCACGTCCCCCCGATTTCCTGCAGGCTTCTTCTGACTATACGGTAATATCTCTTCTGTGCGACAGAAATTTGGGGGGTTATGACACAATTGTTAGCCTATTTTTACAAAAACAGCTGCTACGGGGTCATAACGTCAGATAAAAGGTAATGGAGCCTTTAATACATTGTTGTGTCTCTTTAGAAATAAACATTGGACGAATAGAGTTTTTAAATGCTTCAGATGTACAGTTATTCGCTGTCAAAGTGACACCAAAATGAATGGGAGTCTATGGAATGCTAGCGGAAGGTGATGACTTGTTAGCCTCAGAATCTCCCCATAGGAGGTACGCTTTCCAGATGCTCGCTTACCCCTCTTGATTCTGGTATATGGGCAGTGGGCACCATTTTGTTGTACTCGTATTACTCAGTCTTGGGAACTCATCCAACACAAGAGGGCCTTATCACACCATGTTATGTTATGGTATCTGGTTGATTGCTCTATAAATTTGCCTGCTGTTTCCATTCAGTGAATGGAGACTGGGGGCTGGGGTGGGGGGTCTGTGTATGTGTTCCTCTAGTCCTGTTTTCTTTGTTTTTGTTTTTTAACCTTTCTCTGTCCGTTCGTTATGTTTTGACTTTTTCAGCTACTAATGTTATGTCGGACAGTAATGGGTGGTATCTAATTGTAAAAGGCTCTATTTAGCACACCCCTGTAAATTGGTCAATGTTTATGCTCCTAATTTTGATTATGTGGATTTTGCCAATAATCCACATCATTGCTATTTAAATGCAGCTCAAAGCCCAAACGCAAGTGTCTTTGCTAGTGTAAGACCGACGCATTTGTCCATTTCCCATCCTGCGCCCACAGTGTTTAAATAGCAAATGCACCTGTACCCATATTTGTGCCCACGAGGTGTGTTCAGGATAATTCTGGGTGTATTGCTATCTTGAGGCATTGGAACGTGATCGCGCCAATCGCGCTAAAGTCAATGGCGCAGCATGTCATTGTTATTTTTAACAGCAAATTAGTCAAACGCACCTAGGCTGATGCAGAGTGCCTGCACACTATGCTTGTTGCACACACAAGGAAGCGCAGATGCACACAAACATGCAAAAGATTGCAAATAAAAATATTACGGTGCAATTCCAAGGTACAAACGTGCCTGGCTCTTAAAGGGAATGGGGGATAAATCTCTGATTGGTTAATTGCATGTTACTCCTAAAACACACCTATGAATTGAACCTTTTTTCCGCCGTCTATCTAGCAAAAGTGGATTTGGACACGCCTTAAGCGCACTTGCACCATGCGCTCCCCCCCCCCCCGTACGCTTAGATCGTTAAAATAGGGCCTATAATATTCAGACTTGTTCAACATTATTTATTCCACAACTCAGTTTCACCAATTAAATGTACATAGCCAGTCACAGCACACAGAAGGATGAGTGGACAACAACAATGGATGAACATAACTCTTCCCCCGGTTCATGTGTATTTTAGTTTCCATGTAGTCTTGTTATTGTATCCCTTGGTTATGTTCAGGTTATCCTTTCCAGTTTTAGTTTCCACCTTAAGTATCCTTCCCATATTTGGTTCTTCTTGTATTCAGTTTTCCCGCTCTTTGTATCACATGTTTTAGTTATCCAATCCTTTCCATTAATGACCTTCACAGATGCACTCCTTTAGTGATCAGTCCCCTATTCAAGTGCTCCTTAGTTTTGCTGGTCATTGTGTATCCTGTTCTGTAATGTATCCTGTTATGTTGTCCCATCCTGCCTTTTCTTTTGCTTTCGTGAGTACCAGTAGTATTTCTTAGTCAGAACATGGACAACAGGATACAATAACTTTGATGTGCCTCGCCTGGAGCGGTCATATTCAGTAGTGAGGGTCAAAACGAGGCATTTGAATTTGAGTCGAGGCTTTGTGAAAAGTTTTGAAAACTTTACTCGACAGTAAGTAAGTAAGTTTACTCTGCTGGCAACTTTAAATATGGCACCCTACAGTAATTCCACTATGGTCAGACATACACTTCTTTGGCCGAACTGAACGATTCACATCCTCCATCACAAACTACTAGTTTCAAACCAAGGGTTGATAATCGCAGTTTGTCAACACTGTGGGTCCTATCTTACGGTACAGATCCACTTTTCCGTGCTACACTTCTGTCGCGTCGCACCTCGCTCTATTCCTATGGATGACGTCACGCGACTTCAACGTGCCCGCATAGCATCCCGGGAAGGCAGCACTGCATTTGAGAAAATGTTGCGTGACAGAAAATATGAAAATTCCCAGCTTTATGCAAATGAATCAGTTGAACGCGAAGTGATTATCCAATAGAAGTAGAGCACACAGGAGACGGGGGGAAGGCTTGCGGTGAATCAACAGAGAAACTGATGGTGGCTGTAGCCCGCAGCTGTATTTGAGGAACACCCATCAATGTACGGAGGGAGGTTGCCTTCCTTCAACACCCGACTGCTGTGTCGGACCAGTGGATCTGTACCGTTACACCCAGCGCAATTGATTATTTACACAAATGCATGTATCATTCCTATCTTGCACCCGACGCATATGGGACATTTCCCTCCACAGACGCGCGTCGGTAAATTAGGGAATAAACTTGCGTTCATTGGGCGGTTCAGCGAAAAGAAGAGGCGTGTTCCGGCGCAAACGTTCCCTGGTGCTATTTTGCAGTTCCCGAAAACAATTCCGCCACTGACCAGGAAAAACCTGGTTTAAAGTCAGTGGCGTGTTATTCATATGCTATTTTAAGTACACATGCTTAACCATAATGTAGCGTGTGCACAACGCGCATACACTTTGCACCTCTCATCTACACAAATGCAGCAGTTGTTTACTATTGCAATACATAATTAGAAGGAAAAATATTACCAAAGAGGAAGTCATTGTGGTGTCCGAAAATGTGAAAAAATAGGTATTCATCTAGTGTACACATTTACTCAAATTATTTGTAATGATTTATTTGCACTGATATACATAAACCTCAAGGGAACACATGCAATCAACAAGTATACACATGTAATTTGCGATGCTAATTATAAAATCACCCATGTCTTTACTCAGAATTACTCAGGCTCAAGCCACGACTCATTTATGGCAACTTTGCCATGAGGAATCCCCCCTTGGATTGGTGGCTGTGAAGGGGACAACAGCTATCCGTTAAAGACATGGTTAATGATGACACGATTGATGATACTAGCAAGTGCGTAAAATGTTGTTTAATCAAAAACACACACAAACATGCAGTGTAGCCTAATTGAACGAACATTTGGCACACTGAAAATGTGCGTCAGGTGTTTGGATAGAACAGGTACTACACTACTTAAGTCGCAGCATTCTTTGTGGTTTGTTGTGTTTTACGCAACATTTCCATGAATCATGGATGTGTTGATGACATTAATTAGAAAATATTAGAGGACTTCAGGAGACGTGATGTTGAAATGCATGTGCCTTTGGCACTTAACTTAAATGCTCAGAAATGCAGAACGGGAGAGGAAAGCTTATTTGACGGAAGAGTATATCTCGGTCTAATGTTAGACTACATTGCAAAAAATATTACAATGCATTCATAACCTCATGATTCAGTGAGAGTGAGTCCAAAACATCGGAAAGTACGCTGTCTTGTGACATTTCTTTATTTACATTTTGTAAAAAGAAAAATCGATAGCAAATAGCCGTTATAATAGCAATCCGCCATGGAACAAGCGCGCCTGCTCTTAAAGGGAATGTGAGATGACGATCTGATTGGTTTATTGCACGTTACGCCCAAACCACACCTATGACTAATGAAGCTACTTTAGACCTACCCATTTTAGATTTGCGTCGGGTACAACAATCATTTATCCCGCCGGTAAAATAGCAACAGCGCCCAGGACCCTCCCAAAATGTAACTTGCGTTTTGCGTTTAATACTTGCGTTTCAGATCGTTAAAATAGGACCCTGTGGGTTATTGAATGAAATAGAACTGTTTGAGACAATTAACACTTTCCTAACATATTGTCATCCAATCGTCTTGTTTTGGAGTAATTACAAAACATCAAGCGTATATGTTAACTTTGCTGATCTGATGAGACTGGGAATAAAACTCTTCAGGCAAAATGTACATTGTTAATGTGGTAGTATTTTCATAATGGATGATTTTAATAAGAAAGTCCTTGTATTTGTATGTATCAATATGTTTGATCACACACACAGAAAATCAGTATGGTAGAGAGTATACTTATTAATTTACTATAAGAACATCTTGTAAAATATGCATTGTAATACCCTCAAGGCTGTTTTTTGGTAGAAGCTTCTGGTTTTGTGCCACCAATACGTTCTGATAAGGGCTTCTGATAACACACCTTTACAAATTAACATAAAGGGATGACCGTTTACATCATGGGATGAAACAGTAAAAGATAATAGTGGAGAAAGTTACAGTGTCATTCAGAACCACCCCAGTGATTAACATATATGCTGGTCCAGGTGATAAGGATTGGAATAAAACGGGATGATCAATGTGATGAGGTCGGTATTCTCCTGCAGAAGATGCTCGGCTTTATGATGTTTCAATAAAGTCTATTTGGATTCAAAACCTCTTGTACAGTTTCTCTGTTTTGCAGAACAAGAGGAAACTGCTGGGCTTCTCCCGCCACAACATATGTAATGGATTTGTGTTATAAAGATATGTGATTGTGAAATAGCGGGGTGCAGATGGCTCAGTGGTTAGGGAGTCAGACTGGTCAGAAGGTCCTTGGGCACTTTATTTAGAACAATATATTTTCTTGATTGCCAGGTCTCAGACGATTTGGTTTTTTTTTGTCTACCAGCTGGCCAGCCTTTGAAAAAATCATCTCGCAGGGCACAGAGTTTGCAGGGATGGATAAATTTACATTTTTGGCCCAGTACACCAATTCAAGACCAGGTATGCATCTGCTAGGTACTGTTGAACTTCAACCATCGCATTGGCACTAGCACTCTGTATTCTCCTGGTGTCACTGACTTTGTTGTCCAGGAGTAACCACAGGTTGTCATCATAACGAACGCTCTCCTGGTCTCCCTGGCAATAAAACAAATATCAATTTGTAATTGGATAAAGGCCCGCTACCCCTCACCGGGATAAGCAATTGACAATGTGTGTGTGTAAAGGAGTTATACAGAATGTCAAAGATATAAACATATATTTCCAATAATAATAAACCTCTGTTGTCGTTTGGTCCATCTTGTGCCTGATGGCTCAATCTCTCAATACTCTCACAAATCTCTCAGCCAAGATCTCACGCGAGACACAGGTATCATTCAATGTCACATGACAAAGGTCATTGGACACACTTTGTCATGTGACCAGAAGTGTTGTGTTTTTTATTTCAACAATAAATCTAATTTTATGTGTCAGCATTGGTGATCCAGGAGCACTCTCTGCTGGCGCGTCAGTGCCCTGGCGCTCTGGGACCCCTGTCCACTCAAACCACTGTTCAATACTGTGGTTTCAGTTCTTGAACAAAAATGAAATGCCAGAAAGAACCCTTTACTTCGCCTGTGCCACAAAAAGCCTGGTTACAATATGCCTGACAACACCTTTACACGCCTCACAGCTTCTGGCACACTGTAATTTGGAGTGATGAGACCAAAATAGAGCTTTATGGTCACAACTGCATGCTGTCATTGATGCTAAATGGGGCAATACACCATATTGACAACTGAGGGTATGCAGACTCATTTCACTATTTTCTTTGTTGCTATGTTTTGTTTTATGATTGTGCCATTCTGTTATGACTTACAGTTGAATACGAATCTCATGAGAGAAAAAATGTTTTGTCTGCTCACTTTTTTTTTCTTTAGAAAAGGTACACCTATTGTCAATTCTCTAGGAGTATGCAAACTTTTACTCAAGAAATTATTTTGTTGCCAACTTGTACTTCTACTTCAGTCATATTTTTTTGGCTTCTCTACCCACCTCTGCCCAGAGGATAGTGTACAATGTGTTTTTTCAGCATATGTGGGCCAATCACAGGGAGTATCTCCTTAGTAGTTTAGTGGCAATACATTCCAGTTGACAGCTGGAAAGATTTAGTATTTTAGTGAATGATTCAAGGCATACAGGATAAAACAAATGATGGCCTTCTTAATCTGAGGTCCTGGCTGTTCTGTGCAATCTCATGAAATATAATAATAATAATAATAATAATAACAATACATGGTACTTATATAGTGGTTTTCAAAGATGCTTTACAAAACTATCAAAACAAAGAGTAAAGAAAAACAAAAAAGACAACCGCACAAAGAGAAGGTGTCAGGGGCTATGGGAAGGCTTGATTAAACAGAAAAGACTTAATGCAGTGGAGGAAAATGTTAACAGAGTCAAAGTCATTGATGGATTGAGGCAGGGAGTTCCAGAGTCTGGGAACAACACTGGAGAACGCCCTGTCAACAAAGATCTGTGGCATGGACCTGGGGATGATGAGTTGGCCTGCTGTACCAGAGCGGAGTGAGCGAGTGGGTTGATATGGGTGAAGGTCCGAGAGGTTGGGGGGAACAAGGTGGTGGAGGGTCAGAAGGAGTAAATGAGAAATGGGGTGACAGGGAGCCAACAGAGCTCATAGAGGATGGGGTGATGTGCTCCCAGAACATAGTGTGAGAGAAGCCTGGTTGCAGAGTTTTGAACCATTTGTAGCCTATGAAGGTATGAGGAGTCAATGCCGGGCAAGAGGGAGTTACAATAGGCAAGACTGGAGGAGATGAATGCATGAATCAGGGTTTCGGCTGCTGGTGGGGGAGGGACCATTTGCATTTAGCAATGTTACAAAGATGGAAAAATTTGGATATGACAGTCTGTTTTAGTCAAGGATGACACTTAGGTTGCGAGCATAGGGGGAAGGGGAAACAATTCAGTGTCATCAATGGTGATCGAGAAAGTGCCCGTTTTATTGAGGGTGGATTTAGTGCCTATGAGAAGGAGTTCCATTTTGTCACTGTTGAAATTGAGGAAGTTGTGATACATCCATGATTTTATTTTAGAGAGACAGGTTTCAATATGGGCCAAAGGTGGTTTGGTGAGAGATTTGTCATCGGTGTAGCAGTGAAAGTCAAGTTTGAAATGTCGGAGGACCTGACCAAGGGGGAGAATGTAGGTGATGAACAGTAGGGGACCCAGAACAGAGCCCTGGGGCTCGGGGAACCCCTGAGTGAATGTCTGATTTTTGGTCATAGAGGGAGATGTACATTTCAGTTGGTGAGATAAGATTGCAGCCATGAGTGTGGTTCCCTCAACACCCAAACCCCCGAAGCCTAGTGTCGAGGATCCGATGGCTCACTGTGTCGAAGGCAGCACTCAGATCCAGAAGAATGAGGATGTTGAGGGCAGAAGCATCAGCAGAGACGAGGAGGTCATTCACAACCCAAGCCAGACTGGAGAGGTTCAAACAGGTCGTTGTTAAGAAGGTGAGTCGTTTCCAGGGTTTTGGCAAGGAAGGGGAGGTTGGATGTGGGGAAATAGTTATTAAATATGTTGGTATCCGGTCTGTGCTTCTTTAATAAAATGGGAGTGATTGCAGCAGGATCCTAGGTAGAGGGGACAGTGCAGTGGGTGAGGGAGAGGTTGACAATGCGTGTGATGTAGGGACAGAGTGTAGGTAGGCTTTAATGAGAGCTGCAGCGATGGGATCCAGGAAACAGGTGAATGATTTAGATGACATTAAACTGTGCATTTGGAGATATATAGGCAGAGTCAATGGGGTGAATGTACAGAGATGAGTTTGAAGGACAGCCAGTGGACAGAGCAAGTATGGCAGTTGGCGTGGGGGATGTGGAAGACAAAGATGCATTGATTTTTGTGAATTTGTCTTTAGAAAATGAATACAGGCGTTGGCAGGCAGAGTGGGAGCGCTAGAGGTGTCATCACAGGCTAAAGTAGTTTGTTTACTGTCGAGAACAGGGTGTGTGACTTAGAGGAGGATGTTAGAGGAGGACCTGGCAGCACTGAGAGCATCTCTGTGTGTGGAGCTTTCAGCTACATTAAATGACTTTCCAAAATCGGTGGCCACGTAATCACTTGCTAGGCTATGACATGACTAACTAGTCACAACTTTATGTTGCCACGGTATATAGCTAAGAAAAGTATGCTCACGAACAAGTATGTCTCGTCACAATTTTTTTTATTACAAAATGGTTGAGATTACTAAAAACCTGTGGCTGGCTAGCATGTCTACATCGGCAAAAATAATTGTGGGAAGTGAATGTTAAAATCGTTAACTGAGTGATTACTGTAGGCTTTCTGGGTATACAGATAACAGGGAACGGTCCAAGGACATTAGCTTTTTTGACACATTTGGCCACCAAGCATACTGTAAGCATGGGGCTAGCCCTTCCAACCATGGAAAACAATAGAAAGTGCTCTGGCATGCACACAGCCATGCTTGATATTTTGTTTTTGACACTAGACCGACGTTTCTATTTTACGCCAAAATGGATGAAAAATACAGATTCAGCATTTTGATCACTGTTTTCAGTACATTTTATAACATTTATTTAGGTAAAAAAATATTATACTAGCACTCAATTTAGTTGGTGGAACAACTGCATCAGGTGGGGCCATTAGCCCCTAATGTAGACTTGTCACTTATTACCCCACAATTTCTAGGTCAGGTGTTGTGTGCTCAACCTAAACAATTGCAACTATTCAATGTGCTTTTGTTGTTTGCAAGGTAGCTAAAAATACTTTCAACCATTTTTTTCCAGTTGAAAAACTGTGTGACATGTGGCAAGAAAATTTTTTCAACAAAGAAATTAAGAAACAAATTGTGTGCTGAGCACATTTCTCATGTGAATGCTTTGAGCGCCAAGCCATTACAATGCTATATTTGCCACCATACTATTCCTAAAGCAAGAATCAATACAAACAACCCAGGGCACAACTGCAAATCTACAAGCTATTACTATCAATAACATAGCCCATTCAAAGAGCTAACAATATAGATAATCTGATCATTACTCTGTAGAAAATGTTTATATTCACCAAACCAGCTAGGTAGTTTTCTGGTGGGTAAACCAAATGTGAACCGAGGCAAATTGCACTTTCATTACAAGATAGGAAATATTACACATGTCCAGCCAGATTTGTCCCATGCAGCCTATCCTGTGTGTCAAATTAAGAGTGTGTGCAGCAGTAAACAACCTTATCAGACAGGCAGCTTTTAATTCAGATAATTCAATTAGCTTTTTCTCTGCACTAACAACAGATACAAGATTACAGTCACTGGTGCAATTTTTATCAGGATGCATATTTGTGGCTGTTGGATATAAAATATCCAGGATATTGCTACCACTGTTCCCAGTCTTATGGTTGTTTTGGATAAGGGTGGCTGATTCGAGGTGTGGGTCTGATCAATAATCTTCGGTGGTTAAAACAATACCTTTCTTTATAATGTAGTTGAGGATATTTAGGTCATTAGGGCATTACACCAATTGGGCGCTTCCAGAGCTTTGCAGAGCACAGATTCCAGTATGTGAGCAATGGTTTGGAAGGCGTCATGGGTTGTCAGTTGCTCTCTGAATATGTCAATTGCGTTTGAATAAATGCCATTTAATAATGTTCCAGTTGGTTGGCGGCATTCTTTATTGTTCTTGGTCGGTTGACCATCCTTAAGTTGTTTATGTTCTAATATACCAAGATGGCAAATTCATCTTGCCTCAGCAATACACCATGCAGTGTTATATGAGAATAAATGCCTGTTATAGAACCCTTTTAATGTGAAAACACAGTGATTATATTGGTCAAGAGTCACTGTGTTCAGTTCATTCCCTCTAATTAAGATGACTAGTTAACCTGATGCCTTGCCAGATATATTATTTGGGAATAAATGTTTGTTAAAAAAAGCTTGTTAATGTGAAATTAAGGTGGCAACATCAGTCAGGAGGTTCATCTTACCTCAAAAAAGCAGTGTTATTTGAGGATAAATGCTTGGCCTGGGAGCTTGTTTGGTGCAATTAGTGAGCAAAAAGGGTTGGGCATCGCAATAGAAGATTTCCCATATCAAAACATCAGGGAACTCCAAGGCACTTTCCTAATTTAAAAATCCATTATTATATGGCTAGGTCATCAAGAACCTTAAAAAAGGAAACACTCCAACGCGTTTTGGCATACAAGCCTTCGTCAGGGAGTCTACAAATTTCAAAAAGGCTAAGACCTACTTATATACTTAATAAACACACCAATCAGAGGCCTCCAATCAGCAAAAGCAGGTATAGGTTGTAATATTGTATAAAGACCACTAGATGTCCTTTAACAATAGAGCAGAATTTCCATGACTGCATATGGAGGTTACATACAATGCATACATCACTAAACAAACATATAGAGGGATACAATTTTTAGCAGTTTTCCCATGTCCAGTTAGTGTACGGCACTTCGCTCAAAGGTACCTAACCTAATTCCAAGGCATCAGTTGTTGCATTGGTCCTTGGTTCAGTGTGAAGCAATATGTGGCATTTCCTGTCTGAAAAGAGCAAAGCCAGCGATGCATCAGCTGACGTCAAAAAAGGTATTTATATAACTGATATGTTATTATGCATATTTATGGTTGGCTCCATGCTCTGCAATTAGGGGTGTAACGGTAGGAGATTTTCACAGAATGATAACTGTCACAGAAAATATTCTGGTATCACAATATTATTAAAAAAGTTGTATAAAATGTGTTTGAATTCACATAAATAGGCACATTCACTATTTGGCCAAAAGTTTGTAGACACCACTACTAATTATTAAGTTCAGGTGTTTCAGCCACACTTTTGCTCACAGGTGCATAAAATCCAGCACACAGTAGCCTAGAAATCTCCATAGACCAGCATTAGCAGTACAATGAGTTGTACTGCATAGCTCAGTGACTATAAATGCGGCACTGTCATTGGATGCAAACTTTGCCACAAGTCAGTGTAAAGGCCACTGGACTACACAGAGATTTTTTTTATCGCCTGAAGTTTTAATGATTCTGTGTAAATGTTCTTGACTCTCTCAATTGAACTGATATTTACAATGGAAACGTCAATTCCTTTTCCAATTCAGGAATAATCCTGACTACCTTAAATGAAAAAATGGCCATGATATGAATACTGTCTGTTTTAAAACCGCAGAAAAAAATATTTGAAAAAGAGAGATGGTTAACTGTTTTGAATGTGTCAAATACATACATAAAGACGAGACAATATGGGAAACTAATCTGCTACTACCGGGTCTACTGGCTGCATCAAAACCCCAGACAATGCACATTGTTGAGCTACTTAGCTAGTTAGCCATTCATCATCTATTCTAAATCAACCTTCAGTCACTATTTCCGACCAACTCAAATGAGAGCTATAACACCTACTTAGCTCAAAATGGAACAGATTGAGCAATATTCTGTGACCCATTATGTTTTATTTCATGCCGCATTTATCAAAATATACACGAACAAACAAAACCAATGTTGATAATGTTACCCAGCTCCTTACCTGTGTTAGTGCTACACCGTCTGGGCTTGGCTGTTTTTTCCAGTTCATATTCTGGACAATGAAAAGAACATTTCCAAAACACCTTTGTCCATGTGAGCATCAACTCAGATGATCTAACAAACAGATGTAATCATGTTCTTGACTGGAGATGGTTGAAAGCAAAAATGTAGCCCTGTCCCACTCTTTACCACAAACATTTTCTGCCTCTGGAGACATTGTTGGGTTGTTTCCAAAACAACCACTAGTGCAAGTTTGTCCTAGGCTTGACAATAGCATCACTGGTGGGCACTAACCATAGCAGCAGCTTTGTTCAATATAAATGTCCTGCCTTTGCTGTATTACTTCCCCACTTTATTCCAGCTCAAATATGTATGGTTGAAAAATAACATTCTATAACACTTGATCAAAATTAAAATCCTTCAGCTCTTCGGGTATTTCGTCATTTCTACTAGCCATTGTAGAAAGAAAAATCCCTCTCGAACCCTTATCATGAAGAATGCAATATGTAGTATTCTTGCAATAACTACAAAGTTTTATTATCCAACTCAATTCAGACAAATAGAGATCAGGAAGTGAACCGAGCACCACCCATGAACCTAGTTGTAATTTTCTAAAATTACTCCAGTGGGACTGGGCTAAAATTTGGAAACGTACAGTACGATGGCCAAGTTGGGAAATACAGAACACACCGAGAGGGTGTTTTAAGTGACTGTCATGTTGGAAACATGACCGTCACAATGAATTTGAGGTGTTCAGGGGTCTGGAGTGTTAATTTATCAATGGCATTCTGGTCAGTAATGAGTCCCACACTTCCTGTTTTGGCAGGGTTGTGTTTGTTCTTTTAATGATTTTGCTACTTTCCAGAATTTTGTTGGATCCCTGTAACACTCATTTAGTTTAGTCATGTAGTAATCTGATTTAGCGTTTCTAAGCCTGGTAGTCTGGTATCTCAGCTGCCTGAAAATTAGCCAGTTAGATCTAGAGTCTGTTTCTCTAGCCTTAGCCCAGGCCACATCTCTTTCACAAATAGTCTCAGATATGTCTGAATTGAACCAGAAAATTTGATCTGTTCCTCACCCTAAATTTAGCATATGGAGTGTGCTTTTCTGCAATGGCATTAAAAAAAGTAAAACATTGGTCTAATGCCAGCTTAAGTTCATAAATAGTAGAATTATATATAGTATATACAGTGGTACTGTAAAACCGCTTTTTCACTGAAGTGTCTTTAATTTACTTTAGTGTTAATGTTGGGTTTGGCCCTGTGAACTTTGACATGTCTAACACATGCAATAGGGCAGAGATCTGACTCCAAGTGGAAATAGTCCACTAGCTTTATATTTATCAGGTGCATTTGTTAGAATATAATCTATCAAGGTGGGCTTTGTAGGCACTTTAAAAGTAGGTCTTGTAGGCGTATTGATTAACTGTGTGAGATTTTCCTCAGTACATAAATCTTGAATACTGACTGAGTTCTTTGACTCGCAGTGATGTGTGATGTATATTACATACAGCACTATGATTAACAGAGTCAAGGGATCTCAGAGTGTTAACTGTTGCACTTTGACAGTGCCCCAAATATCAAGAACAGGTAAGAATGTCCTACTAGCCAGGGAGAAGCATGGTTTATTTCTCTAAAATAACCCCATCTTACATTTAAGCTTCTTAACAACTGCTGTTAAATGTTAAAGGAAATATACAGTAGTCGTCAATCCAAATACCAAGGGATTTGTAGGCAGGCACTTATCCAATCACAGTACCATTCAAGGAGTAGTGATTCACCCCATTAATAAAGGTTTTATGGGAGAAAAGCATGTATTTCATTTCCCCAGCACGTAGAACAACCTTTAGATTTGCAAAGGAAACTTGAACAGCTATAATATCAGACTGCAACCTTAACACTGCTAGGTCAGTGTTTAAAGCAGTAGCATGAATAATAGTGTTATCAGCATACAGATGAGAGCACATTCTTTAACAGATTGCCCAATTTAATTTATGTTAAGAGTAAAAAGAGCATAGAATTGATCCCTGTGGAACACCTTCACATTTTAACAGAGCTGGCTCCAAGTTATAAGCCCCTTTACATTTCTCTGCATCCAAAGCAAAGCAAAGCATCAAGACCCCCCCTAACAGAGAATTGTCTTAAGTAGAACCCCTGACCAACATTATCAGTGTTATTCAGACTCCTCTCCAGTAGAATCCATATTAAACTGTGGAAGTTTTGGTTGCAAAGTTTTGGTTGCAGAAATAAAATGTAAAATGTTGGTTGAATGCAGTAATTATATCGTTAGTCAGTAATGATGACAGAAGCTTGATTCATTTGATGTGGAAGAGACAATGAATTACAGCCTTTGAGTGATTAATAACATTTCAGAATTTAGCTGGATTTTCTAAGCAACTAATCAATCACATGAATTTCATAAAGCCCTTTTTAGAACAGCAGTTGTCACAAAGTGCTTTGACAGACACCCGGCCCAAATCCCCCAAGAGCAAGCAACACAAGTCATGCACAGTGGCTTGGAAAAACTCCCTAGTAGGTGGAACCTAGGAAGAAACTTTCTTGCACTACCGGGTGGGGAATATAATAATAATAATAATACAAGGTACACAGCCCATTGCAATTAAAGTCCCTTTGTTTATCAGTATTCAATTAGTGTTCATAAATGGCAATCAAAGAAAGCTTTAACAAATTAATTCAATTTTGTCTTCCTGACTAGTTTCACGCACTGATTTCATAAATATCTAAATGAGACCAAGTCAGTGAATCTGGCTGTCGTCTATGCCTCATTTCTTTTGCGAAAGACATCAGATATTTCAGAGCTAAACTAAGGATTAGATCTATTTCTCACACTTATCCTCCCATATAAAGCATATTAATGAGGTAAAAACACAGGTAAAATAATTCAGTGCTAGTTTAGCATCTCTTACATCAGCAATGCCATCAAGGTCACAAATATGAAAGGTCTTTTAAAAAAGCTTTCTAATTGAAATTATTGATATTTCTTGTAGCTAATAATAATACATGGACTTGCCCTATGAATTCTGGTATCTCTGAGACATGCAATTGGGCAGTGGTCAGTTATATCTAATGAAAACACAACACTTGGCAAGTATTTATATGGAGCATTTGTCAAAAAATTATCAATTAGTGGGGACTTTCCAGGCTCTTTTAAATTTGTCTATGTAGGTTTAGTAATTAGCTGTGATATATTACAAAACTGCTTCATAATATCAGCTTCTTGAGATTCCCAGTCTAAATTAAAATTAGAGAATAACTACTTCACTTGACGTAAATGTTGCCAAGAAATCAGTCAGCTGTCCCAGCATATGTCCATATGAGATGCAGAGCTGCCAACAAGGCAGGGTCAGAGTGAATTTGATGAGACAAATTGGGAAGTGAGAAAAATAGGTATACAGATAAATAAAAGAAAAATAAATATAATTCTCAGAGCTCAGAGCATTGTACAACCAGAGAGATGTTTCTTAATCTTCATCAGACCTCTTTTATGTTCAGGGTGTTACTTGGTTTCAGGAAAAGCTCACACACAGTCACATAATGTATTCCACCTGGTTCCACATTTGCCTAGAGTACCTCATTGGACTTTTTGTTTTGGAATGTGACAAAGATCAATGGGATTTCGGAGACATTAACTTAAAATTTCTACCAGTTTCATAATGGAATTTTTGTCAATGAAGAGTAAAAAAAACAGATTCATTGCTCCCATCAAGTCAGGAAATTGCTTTGGCTAAGATTGATATAGTTTTATTTTCTGAGAGTGTGCACGCATGTGTGGTGGCAATATGTTCATTAGTTGACAATCTCATGAAAGCCTTTTCCGTTTGCATTTAAAATTCAAAAACTAGAAATGTTCACAATATGTAGAATGATTGTTCATTATAATTTACCTGTTATTAACATTCATTTTCATCATTTTGTTGGCTGACAAAAAGGTGTAGGGTGTATAGAACATGCTATGATTCCATAAAGTGCCTAGTGCAGGGTCGGGGTGAGTTATCTGGAGCATTCCCACTGGGTTGCTGGTTGTTGGGCCGGTGAAGAGGGTCAGGAAAGCAATTTTATCATCGCTTATACTTGCTCCAGTGCAGAGCGGGCCACCAGCCTGCCAATGAGAGGTAGTGCGGCCCACTCTCCAAGCGACTTTCCTACCTTTCTCTCTCTTACACCCACACATACACACACACACAAGTGCTATCTGGGCTGGCACTCAAAATCCCTAATTGGTCTAGCCAGACATTTTCCAGTCATTTGACACATTCACAAGTTTATACCAGAGACAGACTGACAAGTGACTGATAGCATGTTAAGAAATGGAGTATAAAAAGAGAAATGGAGCACAAAAGGCAAGGTTAAATTAAAGAAAGGCATTGGAGCATGATGCGTCCAAATGTGCCAAATTGATGGACGTATTGGCAACTCAGCACATTGACGATACATGATGGCAATACCGATAATATAGCTAGGGTAGAGTAGGCTACAGGCAATCACACACAAATCCATTTATCTTAGCTTAAAATTGACCAGTTGTAAGTGATTATTTCCAACCTATAAAATACTGCACCACAAACAGGTTAGTTAATTTGTTGTTGATATTTCAATGAAAAAAGCCCACATTAGTGTAATCCTGACTGTGATTATTGACAATCTTTAAAATAGTGCACCCCTAATCAGTCAAAAACACAGTTTGGCTATTGTGACATAATTGTAACTTCTAGATATTGGATGAAAAAACATCAAAACATTAAATTCATGAATATTTATATATCATTCATGAGTGACCTAAGAGGCGGACTCAATGGATTAGTGGTTAAAATATAGGCAGAGGCCAGGGGTCCTCATGGCATAGTGGGCTAAGTCACTGCTTTGGAGGACAGTCTAACTTGTTCTAGATTTTACTAGTGATTTTTAGAATCTATCTTATTTAAATTATCTTTTAATAAATTGCATGTATAGTGTATAATATTATACATTTTTATATGGTACGCTGCTGGACCTTAGTACATGTTTCGTTCTCATGTGTCAACATGTGCAGAATGACAATAAAATATCTATCTATCTATCTACATTATGATAATCAGTGGTTCAAGCCTGCATATGGGGTCTCCGAGTTTGCCGGACCTCCAGCATGAGGCAGCGCAAATTGGCATAGCGCTGCCTGGGATTTGGATAGTTAAGTCGAATTATCTACAGTTCCTTGCCATGTCACTCTCCAGTGACTCCCTATGTGCAGATCAGGCACTTGTAATTTCAGTCACGGAAGTATAGTTAGTGAGTGTCAATCATCCCATGCATGATCTGACTAAAGGCTTTCGTGATGGAGTAACAGTGCAAAAAGAATTGGTGGCTAGGCGACGTGGTTGAACCATGTGCGTGCCCCTCACCATCCCACAGTTCTTTCCAAGGAGTTGCGGAGCTGCCGACAAGGCAGGGTAATGGCAGGAAAATGGGCAAAAGTCCCTAATCGGTTTTTCATACCAGTGGTTCAAACGTTAATGAAACTAGTGATTTGTGTTAGCTTGTAATGACCGCAACACACACAGGAGATCCAATATTACAAGTATTTTTTTAATAGACGCTTGTCCCAAAAAATACAGAATCGTAGTCAGGCAGGCAAAGGTCAAAACACAGGAGAAGCAAAAATGTACAATACCAGGATCCAAAACTCGATGTCAAAAAGGGCAGGCAGGGTCAGTAACACAGATAATGAACAGGCAATAGTACCGGAGGGCAAAATCCAACACGTAGGTCTAAGGCAGGAAAAAAGGTCAATAATGCTAGGAACAGGAATCGATAACAGGCTCAGTATGTCGCAGAATACAAACAAAACCTCAGTGTCCTACTCAAACAGGCATGGTATTATAGGGCATGACACAGGTGTTCAGTATTCCGGTGATTGTGAGCGCATCTGAGGGATGCGTTCATGAGGGCTGGGAAGGTGGTTCTCTGCGGTATGTGGAGACCGAACTCAAGATGCAGCGGTACTGTTCCCAGCAGACGTCACATAGCTACTGTAAGCCTAATATTATAGTCTACATTATCTGTACTGGTCACATTGTCACACTACTCACAGATTAACATTGCCTGGTGTCCATGAGTAATTGTCAGTTTATTTGCCTGATCGTCAGTAATGGTTTCCCCTATACAAAGGTTATATAAATCATAAATGCCGCTCATTCGGCCGGCTAAATGAAATATCTGAATTTAGAAGCAAAGCGTAAATACAGTAACAGTTCTGGTAAAATGATCAAAACCTTGTAGGAATAATCCTTCTCAGCTAATCAAGAGTTTTAGCATGCTTTGGAATTCTTATTTTTAACCAATTTACTGCAACTGTCAGTCAACTCCCTAACCAGCTAGTAAATTTTAGTTGTTCTGCATGAATGTCCCACATGATGCACGTTTGATTGTAGCCTACAGTATTAGAAAAATATTTATTTCGTTTGAAATTAGTTGAAATAGAGAAATTATCTTGAGCCCCAGTGAAATAATAGAAAAAAAAATCTGTTTATAATGTGGTTATATTCAAAAACATGCAGTTTAGGTTCGGGACTACAGATGAAAATTAGTATCTATGCTATAATCTAGCTCATTAACAGTCTGTACAGAAGTGTAAGATTGTTCATTAATGTGCACTGTCACAACTAAATAAAAAAAGCAATGTTGTTACCATGAATGGAAATATTCAGACTTTACCAGGGGTTTTTATAACATGACCTTATGACATTTTTTTCTGTTTTGCGGTTGTTTTATTTGGTTTTATAGGTGTAACCTGATTTCCAGAATCCCAATTTATAAAAAAATGTTCACCTATATATGCAAAGTCAAATTTTCATCATCCATTAATTCAGTGTCCTAATGATGACACCTATAGTTCATCCATAATTAATCATTTTTTGTCAATTTCTGTTCAATTTATTGACACCAGTCGGCAGTCCTATATTAATATTTTGTCTAATGAAATAGTTAATTGCCTAAAATTCATGCAAATGAGTCCCACTCCGGCACTGGCCTAGTGTATGCTCGTTTTTGGTTTTCCTTTAAAGTGGTGCCTAATAAAGACCTAAACAAACAGATGAGATGTGATCCTAACCAAAAGGTTAATCAATCAGGTACAAGGTTAGAGCGAAAACCTGCAAACACAGCGCTCTGTTTAAAGCTAAACTAGGTAGGATTTTCGTATTGAGAAAATTGTTATTTTATTAGCCTGGATCATGTAATGAATTCACAAAATAAGATACTCTCTGTCTGCCATACGCTGCTGCTATACAAAATCATTGTTTGGAATGGGTGTTGACTGGAATAAGCTCATCGTGGACAGGAAGTGACGCGTTTGACATATTTAATGAAAACCAAAGAAATTGTGAAAAAAGTGTCAACATTTGTTTTGTGTTTTAAGTATAATACGATAGTGAAATTTTTTAACAATGATCGATTAAAACTGTGAGAAGAAAATAAACATAAACCTGTAACGTGTGGGGTATTGGCACTGAAATGACGTCACACAAGTGACAGTTGTGTTTTGTTTGATGATGAGGTGGAAGTATTGCTGGATCATGGAAGTTACAAGGTTCAGCTTTAAGAGATTGGCTTAGACGCATTTACTGATGTGGTCCTGTAAACTAGCAATACCATTCACACTGGGAGATTTTAGAAACCAGAAACAAATGGATGAAATCTTTTTTAGATTTATTTGTGCTAGTGAAGAATAATGAGCTGCAGTTCCGCTTCATTGAGCATTCAAGAAGTTCCCCTTGGAGAAGCAAAGTGTATGTCTTTAAAGTATTTGAACTGCCAACAATTAATTGACTTCAGTGTAAGACTATATATATGTATAGCAGATTGGACCCAGTACAATGCAGATCGTAAATGGTATAATTTATTGTTGTTATTGCTGTACCTTAATAGATGCTCGTTAATGAGCTCTGGGGATTATTGCTTTACCTTGAGGACCTTCTGATACACAATGGCCTCCCAAAGTACCTGTCTAGATGAAAATATTCTGGGTGATTTTCAATAGGCATCAGGACTGGATTACAGATGAGATTCACAGGGAACATGTACTGAGGTCAATAACTTCCAGCCCTTAGAGCATGATGGCAGAAAATGTAGAAATCTTAAACCTTGTTAAAAAATGGCAACGTGTTCTTTCAGACCCGTTGCGAAATATGTGCACGAGGTGAGCTTTAACTGAGGTTTCATCATCAGGGAACCATGCGAACATAGTTTAAAAATGAATATAAATTAAAAACTGTAATAACAAACACCATGCATGAAAACAGATACAATTACTACATATGTTCTCAATCAAAACATACAATAATGATTTAAACTGATTAGGGGCGGTCATTGTATCTGACTTCAAGGAGACCTCAGAGGAGGGGCAAAAAAACGAAATGCATCTTAGCTCAGTTGAAGTCCACTGGGTATGCAGTGCTAGCAAGTACAGAGAGGGTCACAGTACAGTAACAAGGTAATATTAACAGGATTACCTTTTAAACAAATAAAATTGAAAGTCACTCTCATGATATTGACAGAGAAGTCCAGCACACATTAATAAGCAGCATCCAATAAAGAGTTCAAAATTTTTTTTCAGTGATGAAACGTATGGCTACAATGCATAGAGTACAACTTTTGGACAAGCTTCATTCCACAGTTAGAACATAAACATGTTTTGTTTCTATATGAAATGGGATCCGAGGGTGGGGTGCCATTCCATGACCTATATTGTGGACTCTTGTGTATATATATATATGTGTGTGTTTTTGTATTCCAGTCTGAGGAATTGTGGTTTTGAGTTTTTTTATGTTATGTTCTATTCCCAGTAGAGGTACTGCTGTTTTGGTTTAGAATGTTTATGCATTTAGGGTCGGTATGCACCACCTGCTGGACATCTGGGCATATGGCACTATATTAGTAATTGTAGGCAAAGGCTTTGGTTAATTGCTCTATTACATACAGCTGGAGGTATTCAGGGTTGCCAACTCTCACGCATCTGGCGTGACACTCATGCTTTCAGCATCAATCTCACGCTCTCGCGCATACGCAAGAAATGTCACGCCAAAATCAAATTTTCTCCCCTTTCAATCCGTTAATATTCTGTTGATGACTAGACCACAGCTTATTAATAACAGGAGAGTAGTCCCACAGCTGTAACATCTGCCTAAAACGTTCTCACTGCATGATTCTCTGATCGTTGATTCGCTGAAAACCTTGCACCTGTACGTCAGCTGCGTGTGAAAAGTTCAGAGTGTTAGATTCGGAACATGGTTGGGAGTCGGAGCACACTGTCAGGGTTGCCAACTCTCAAGCATCTGGCGTGACTCTGACACTTTCAGAATTAAAAAAAATCTAAAATAAATAAGCTTTTCCATTCTATTAGCTGTTTTTTTGCATAAAAACCAAAAGATTTTGGTTGCGATTAATTGTTTGACTGTCATGTGTTGTGTTTCCAAACTCCTGTGCTTCAGTTGACTCATGGCTACCTTATTGTGAACCTGGGGCCTATACTATGAAGCAAGATTTGGGTACAGCAAGGTAACTTCATGTTTAACCCTGGGTTTTCAGTATCACAACGTAGGGTCGCCTATTACCGGGTTACATCTCCATGGTAACTTATACTGCAGGCTATAGTCGAGATAACCAATTAACCCAAACAAAAGCACCGCCTACTGACCAATCAATTCTAAATTGAAAAATGGTTCACCATTCTGGGAGTCGCCATTGGCTTTCTCTGATGAGATCAGCGGAGGGAGTGACGTGTCTTGTCAGCTTCTTGAGCCGTATGTGACAGTGAGGTGCGATATATCGAAGTTGTGCGCTTACAGTTCCACAGACTTTATGGATAGTGTGGCGTTTGTTTGTGACAGGTATAGTAATGTATGGTCTGTTTCATACGGACCAACATCAATGTTTCCCTTTTCACTGTAGAGACAGTACATACTTTTACTATTTACTCCTACTTAACTTGTTTAACAACCAAGTATGTTGACATTGATTAATTTACACAACCTGTACATTTTCACACTGTCAGGGTTGCAAATGAAAGAATAAGATAAATATAATTGTAATACACGATCAGCATTAAGCAACACATTGGTTTAATGGAATACACAATTTATAGTCATTGACAGGGCAGCTGACAGCGGTGGACAACCGGGAATGTTGTCCCGGGCCCAGTCCTCAGGGGGGCCCCAAATTTTGTTTTTGCAAAGTAATTTCTTTTAGCGGGGGGGCCTAAATATGGAGTTTGTCCCGGGCCCACAGATTCCTGTCGGCAGTCCTGGTCAGTGATATCGATGAGCCTGAGGCATTCATAAATACACAGTGGCAATTTATTCCCAGCTTTCATTCCTGCTTTATGTCTGGATTATATTTTTTTGCGCTTCATATTTCTCTAAAATTATCATTTACTACAGTTGAGCGAAATATGCGGCTCTCATAGACTTGTCTGTGTCTGCAGTTGGTCCGATGGTGCACACACCGGCCCTTTTATGTGAACGCGCTCGTCAATAGATTGGGAAATTTTGGGTTGATTTAACAAATTGATAACCACCGTCATGACATCTCTTATTCAGATCACAATTGTTAGGTTCAGTGAAGCCAGATAATGAAAAGAAATCCAGGGCATGTTGAACTTGCTTCGTAGTATAGGCCCCTGATGACCTACCTTGTTATGTTAATTGTGCCTTCTCCACAATATGAGTCGTACATATAGTAAGTGTGTAATGTTACACTCCAAGGCAGGGGTATAAACAGCACTTAGGAAAAATCTTAAGGCTATTTTATTAGAAACAAAAGGCAACAGCACACAAGGATATCCAAGGCAGAACAATACCAAAACTAGAGCAGGGGTCAGGCCAGAATAGCAACACAGGAATAAATGGCAAAGGTACAAAGGATTAAGCTATGGCAGAACAAACAAACAAGGCAAAAGTTCGAACCGGAATATTTAAATATACAAGTGAATGCTCAGAATGGAGAAAGGAAATACTCACAATACCTCGCAAAGAGGCAAGGAGAGGTGTGTGACTAAATACTGAATGGAGTGAGCAGGTGTGATGAATTAGGATAATTGAGTCCGGGTATGGGGAATGTAGTTCTGAGGAGGCATGACTAGGGAAGCTGTAGTCCACA
>JACXGM010002558.1:7679-29036 GCA_016801145.1 Umbra pygmaea
CTAATAATCCCCCTCCTTCTTAATTGGCATATATAACTACTCATCTCTCCACCTGATAGCTGATGTGTGGTGAGCGTTCTGGCGCAAAATGGCTGCCGTGCATCACCCAGGTGGGTGCTACACATTGGTGGTGGATGAGGTGGGCTTTCCCCCTCACTGTGTAAAGCGCTTTGGGTTCTTGAAAAGCGCTATATAAGCTAAACGAATTATTATTATTATTATTATTATGATGATTGTAGAATAACAGACTGGAAGCTTTAAAAGGAGGGTGGTGCTTGAAATCTTTGTTCTTCCTCTGTCAACCATGGTTTCCGTTACCCTGCAAGGAAACATGCTGTCATCATTGCTTTACACAAAAAGGGCTTCACAGGCAAGGATAATGCTGCTCGTAAGATTGCACCTGAATCAACCATTTGAAGATCATGGAAGTTGAAGCAGCCCTGGGTGGATTCTGAGGCTTCCTGGCTATTACATTACGTTAGCATTCCAACTACTCCCATTCATTATAGGGGTCACTTTGACAGCGAATAAATTCACATCCGAGGAGTTTACGCTTTCCTTTCTCTGTAAGAGGCAAGATTCGGAATAATTCAGATTTTCCTTGGCAAAGCTACAGGAACACTTATACCATTCAGACACGTTGCTCACGTAACATCTACTTTGTCATGCTCAGCGTGAGACTGCGCAGTACGCTCGGCTACCACCAAAAAAGTGCTTCAAAGTGACGTTACTTCGTCTCCATAGGAATGAATGGCGTCTTTTCGTCCATTAATTTACTATCTGTGGCCGGTCCGAGTCTAAGACGGCCTATAGCTTTCCGCATTTCACTTAATTCTGGGTAACGAAGTTTAGCTCTTGATTTGAATGAACATTAATCTTTATCAAACCCCCCTTTTCCTGGGAAGAACTAAACTGAGTGACGCATTACCTGGCAGTCCATGCATTTTCAAAATGTATTTCATTAGAGCTATACGTTGTATTAATTAGTCTACGTCATTGCTAAACATTTTCTCACATTTTAAGCGCTGTTCAACTGTGTGTAAGATAGTGAGGATATGCGCAAATTAAAAATGAACCTTTAAACGCGCAACGCACATTGGAACGGCTTCATGAGAGCGGTTGTTTAAATGTTAAAAACAATGAACGGGCCAACCCGCAGCTAAGAGAGCGAGAGAGGATTGAGCAAAGTGTCTGGGAACGAGATTACTGCGTTTTACACAGATTCTGTCAACTCCATCCCATGAATCAGCCACACACAGGTAGTGTCTCCTAAATAACTACAGTAGACAAGCCACAATCAGTTAACTTTCGTTTAGCCAAAGCCAAACAAACCGGTTGTTAGGTAAAGGTCAGCTAACATGAATAGGCCTATTTATTAATAGTAATGTTATTGACAATGAATGTATAGATTTGTGTTTTCTGACTAGTATGTTAGATTATTGCTATTCTGTCGTACTTGCCATCCTCACATTTTGCAGCCTATTTTGTATTATGCCTAATGCTAAGTAGACCAGGCAATTTATAGAGGGAAATTGTGAATAATAGGACATCAGGCTATATACTGTATTTACAGTTTTTTCCAATTGCTAACACACAAAATGCAACATTTGACTCATCGTGTCAAAACTCAACACACAAGAATTCTTTACACAACACTTGGAGATTAACATCTAACTGCCATGTCAAAACTGCCATTATGCAATCAAAACTTAACACTCTGACTTCAAAAGGCCCTCTTCAGATCGATAGGGAACACACATGCACCTGAACAATGAACAGTCAAACAGACACAACACACTGGTCAACTTTACTTAAGACTCTTCTGTCATTTGTTGTTTTTAAACCACTTTTATTCCCACAACCAAGCCTCAGTGATATATTGTACACAATTCCCATTAGAACTCTGGGATCACGCCGTTGATTCTAGTTGGGCCACATCACCTCGTCCACATCACAGGCAATGTTCTCCCTTGCAAGGCAACGGGGAAAATATCGCCGGGCTTGGCGTATCCACCCGTGGATCGACCCCAACTCGATGTCTCCGTGCATGTGGTAGGTGGTCATAGACCTTCCACCGCCATGCTGAAAAAGAATTCCTCAATTGGGTTAAGGACCGGGAATAAGGGGGCAGGTACAGCACTGTGAATTGGTTGTGGTTGGCGAACCAGTCCCAGACCAGAGCAACCCAGTGGAAACTGACATTATCCCAGATATTAACGAACGGGCTGCCCTGGTCGGTCCTATGTGACCACGGCATGTAGTGCATGCAGAAATGTCAGTATGTGTGCAGTGTTGTAGGGACCCAGGGTGGCATGGTGATGGAGGACCCCCTGACCACTAATGGCGGCACACATGGTGATGTTACCCCCGCACTGCCCGGTGACGTTCTCAATGGCCCTTTGGCCGATGAGGTTTCAGTCCCGATGTCTGGTTTTTACCAGTCTCTTCCTCTTATCTCCTCTCCCTCTTCCCTCCCTGTCTCTTCCTCGTTCTCCTCTCCCTCTTCCCCTCTCTTCCTCATCTTCTCCTTCCCCTTGGTCCTTCAGCCTCCATATTCACAATTGTCTCACGACAGGTGCTCATACTGGAATTATATATAGTGACTGATTGGTGTTCAGTTACAGGTTAAGTGTTTTACTGTGTGTGCGGGAGTGTTGCTAATGCCGTGTGTGTTTTAACTATTGAATGGACGTGCTGACTGCAGAGTGTTTCATCATTGGCCAATGTGTGTAACACATGCACGATGTGTGTAGTGTTTTGCACCGTGTGTTACAGAATTGTTTACAGTGCCATGCCAACATTGTGTTTATTCATTTGGTGCCTGAGTGTACAAAATGCATGCAAACTTTACGGTTTCGACGCTTTGGGCTGAGCATTCACTTTTAGTGTTTTAGCAATTGGGAAAAACTGTAATTTATCAACATTGAATTAATTTGCTCATTGCTGGCTTGTATTTTAGGATAGTGTAGACTAGAGCATTGAGTGCAAAACCAACAATTTACCATCAGAATCCTTGGTCCTCTACTGAATTAAACATCAGCCATGTAGGACACATGTTATAGAGTGGAGTTTCATTATAGCAATGGTTGGATTTTGTTTTTTAGAATTCAGTGTTCTGACTGAAATTGTGTTGGAAATAATAATAATAGCAGCATTTAAAATCACATTCAAAATGTTTTTGGAATGTACCTGCTGTTGCCAAAATCAGCACCCTTGGAGCATTTAGGGTTAACATAATAATGTTGTTTACCATGTCAGATCAGGGATATGATTTATAAAGGGCACCTTAACTTTGTTCCTGGTTTGGGGGGGCATAAAGTTATACCCACCTATCCAGAAACCACTACACTACCATTGATCAGTTGATCAATTATTTCATCAGTTAATCTGTTTATTTCCAGGGCATACTGATGCCATCTCTGTAAGTTTGTAAACATCATATTTTTTTTTATCTTTAACAGTATTTGTCAACCCCAAAAATGTTTAGTAGTTGCTGAACTCCTACCATCAAACATCCAGTCATATAATGTACAGTAACTGAATTGTCTACTGTTTTTATATGTACACAATGCAACTTTTGCAATTAAAGCAAACAAATAAAAATAGACACTAGTATGATTTCAATGTGCTTGTTTACATAGGGAATTAAATGACCAATGTATTTTTGAACATACAACTTTGGCAGCCTCCACCCCTTTACAAACTAATTACACATAATATTGTTTCATAAATTCACCCCATCTGTGTTGCGAAGCACGGACTTTTGTGGCCTGGGTCTGATGACATCTACCATGGAACAACAACAACACAGATGTTTGGCGGTAATTTTCGGCGCAGGTTTTAAATGAACTAATGTGAATCACTAAAGGAGATATGAAATGAAAGCAAACTCAAACTCCACTGTTGTATTCATAAGCCTGACCCTGAAGCTAGTGACGAGTAGGGTGACACTTGGAGCTGCAGCAGATGCCTTTTTAGCCTTCATTTATTGAGGTGTTGCTAATTTGTTAATAACATATTTTTTCCTTATTATTTTAAACTTATTTGTCTTGTAGCAGTTCATGGATGCCTTCTTATGCATATACAGTGCCTTACGAAAGTATTTGGCCCCCTTGAACATTTCAAACTTTTGCCACATTTCAGGCTTCAAACATAAAGATATAAAACTGTAATTTTTTGTGAAGAAGCAACAACAAGTGGGACACAATCATGAAGTGGAACGAAATTTATTGGATATTTCAAACTTTTTTAACAAATAAAAAACGGACGAATTGGGCGAGCAAAATTATTCAGCCCCTTTACTTTCAGTGCAGCAAACTCTCTCCAAAAGTTCAGTGAGGATCTCTGAATGATCCAATGTTGACCTAAATGACTAATGATTATAAATAGAATCCACCTGTGTGTAATCAAGTCTCCGTATTAATGCACCAGCTCTGTGATAGTCTCAGAGGTCCGTTGAAAGCACAGAGAGTATCATGAAGAACAAGGAACAGACCAGACAGGTCCGAGATACTGTTGTGTAGAAGTTTAAAGCCGGATTTGAATACAGAAAGATTTCCCAAGCTTTAAACATCCCAAGGAGCACTGTGCAAGCGATAATATAGAAATTGAAGGAGTATCAGACCACTGCAAATCTACCAAGACCCGGCCGTCCCTCTTAACTTTCAGCTCATAGAAGACTGAAAAAAAAAGATGTAGCCAAGAGGCCCATGATCACTCTGGATGATTTGCAGAGATCTACAGCTGAGGTGGGCGAGTCTGTCCATAGGACAACAATCAGTCATATACTGCACAAATCTGGCCTTTATGGAAGTGGCAAGAAGAAAGCCATTTCTGAAAGATATCCATAAAAAGTGTTGTTTAAAGTTTGCCAGAAGCCACCTGGGAGACACACCAAACATGTGGAAGAAGGTGCTCTGGTCAGATTAAACCAAAATCTAACTATTTGGCAACAATAAAACAATTTGGCGTAAAAGCAACACAGCTCATCACCCTGAACACACGATCCCCACTGTCAAACATGGTGGTGGCAGCATCATGGTTTGGGCCTGCTTCTCTTCGCCCGGGACAGGGAAGATGGCTAAAATTGATGGGAAGATGGATGGAGCCAAATACAGGACCATTCTGGAGGAAAACCTGATGGAGTCTGCAAAAGACCTGAGACTGGGATTTGCCTTCAAACAAGACAATGATCCAAAACATAGAGCAAAATCTACAGTGGAATGGTTCACAAATAATCATATCCAGTTGTTAGAATGGCCAAGTCAAAGTCCAGACCTGAATCCAATCGAGAATCTGTGGAAGAACTGAAAACTGCTGTTCATAAACGCTCTCCATCCAACCTCACTGAGCTCTAGCTGTTTTGCAAGGAAGAATGGGAAAAAATTTCAGTCTCTTGATGTGCAAAACTGATAGAGACATACGCCAAGCGACTTACAGCTGTAATCGCAGCAAAAGGTGGTGTTACAAAGTATTAACTTATTTTTAATAATTTTGCACGCCCAATTTTTCAGTTCTTTATTTGTTAAAATGTTTGAAATATACAATAAATTTTGTTCCACATCCTAATTGTGTCCCACTTGTTGTTTATTCTTCACAAAAAATTACATTTTGAAGCCTGAAATGTGGCAAAAGGTCGAAAAGTTCAAGGGGGCCGAATACTTGTCCTGAGGCCACCAGCAGCAGAAGATTGAGTGAAATTAAACATGTCAATAGATGTTTCTGTCCCCACAACTAGAATCTGTAATGAGCAGAGTGAAACAACTTTTATATATATATATTTACTTTTGTTCATTATGCCATTTTTTTTTAATTTGATAGTTTAGAAGTAGTGAAAGGGCCAACAGATTTATTGCAGAAGCACACATTTTTCAGTCAGCATTCCAAACTGAAATATGCATATACAGCTCTGGAAAAATATCCTTCAATCAACCCCTTTAACACCTCTGGAATGTGATCAAGAGGAAGATGAATGGTCACAAGCCATCAAACAAAGCTGAGGTGCTTGCTTTATTTGCGCCAGGAGTGGCATAAAGTCACCCAACATCAGTGTGAAAGACTAATGGCGAGCATGACAAGATGCATAAAAGCCAGTTATTATTATAAAATTATTATTATTCCACCAAATATTGATTTATAAACGCTTCTTAAATTTAAAAACACATTAGTATTGTTTTGTTTAAAAATGAATATGAACACATTTTCTTTGCAATATTTGAGGTCTCACAACACTGCGCCTTTTTTGTTATTTTGACCATTTGTCATTTTCAGCAAATAAATGCTCTGAATGACAATGTGGAGAATTCGGAGAAATTTGGGAGAAATGTTGTCAGTAGTCCATGGAATAACACAAATCTTACTCAAACAAATGACTATCAATAGATCATTTTGCAGGTTTTTCGTAACTTTTTTCAGGAGCTTTGTACTGTATATAGTATATAAATATATAAACTGGCATTAAAAAGTTTGAGTTCACCCAGAGATTTAGATGGTTTTTATTGAAATTTATACTAAGGTCAATGGAAACCAAAATCACCAACCGATTGAGGGCTGGATTCAAACTCACACTGAAAATCCTTTATGTACTCCCAACAGTGTCTGGGCATGCTCCTGATGAGACGCCGGATGGTGGGATCTACTCCCAGACCTTGATAAGGGCATCAGTGAGCTCTTGGACAGTCTGTGGCCCTACTTGGTGGTGTCCGATACACCAATACATAACGTCCAAGAGGTTCTCAACTGCATTAAGGTCTGGGGAACATGAGGTCCAGTCAATGTCATCAATGCCTTCGTCATCCAGGAACTGCCTACACACTCTGACCACATGAGGCCAGGCATTGTTCTGCACCAGGAGGAATCCAGGGCCCACTGCACCAGTGTAAAGTCTGAGGATGGGTCTGAGGGTTTAATCTCAGTACCGAACAGCCAGAGTACCATTGGGTAGAATGTGGAGGTCTGTGCGACCCTCCACGGATATGCCTCCCCAGGCCATGACTGACCCACTGCCAAACCGGTCATGCTGGATGATGTTGCAGGCAACATAGCGTTCACCACAGCATCTCCAGAGCCTTTCACGCCTGTCACATGTGGTCAGTAGGAATCTGCTCTCATCTGTGAAGAGAACGGGGTGCCAATTGCAGACCTGCCAATTCTGGTGTTCTCTGGCCAATCGATGTGCACGGTGCTGGGCTGTGAGCACAGGTTCCACTATGCCACCCTCATGGAGTCTATTACTGGCAGTTTGCTCAGAAACATGCACACAAGTATCCTGTTGGAGGTCATTTTGTAGGGCTCTGGCAGTGTTCCTTCTGTTCCTCCTCGCACCAAGTGGCAGAAAATTGTGATATCTGAACGAGCTGCAGGTACCGCCTCATGCTATCGTTAGTGACAAAGGCACTAGCAAAACGCAAAAAACTGAAGTAGAATCAGTGTCATGTGTAATCCATGGTGTGAAAGGATGGAGACAGGCGCGAAGGTTTCAAAGCGCAATCAAACGATGTTTAATACAAAAACACAGGAGTAAATTAAAAACGTGGAACAAAACGCTGAAAAGTAATACCTCTTAAAGACTGACACACACACACGGTCCAACATATAAACATTTAACAGCAACAATACCTAGCGGAATTCAAACAGGACTTAAATTCAAAACTAATTACAGAATGAATGCAGCTGGTTTGACTAATTGATGATGATCTATAGGACAATGAAAACATGTGAATAAGTCAGCTGACCGGAGAAGCGGGAAACAGAATATATCCAATTCACACAGGCACTCAACTATAATAATCTTACATACAGGGGAGAAACTGAAATAATGTCAGGTCACCTAAGACCGTGACAATCAGTCATGAAGGATAAGGAGAGAGCAATTGTCTGTGGCCACCAGCTGCAAAAACATTTCCTTTTTGGAGGTTGTCTTGCTGTTGCCTCTCCAGTGCACCTAATTTGCAACAAAACAGTTGGCATTGATTCACAATCCCTTATACTTCCTACTTGGACAGATTGATATCCCTGAAGTTTAATTGACTTGTTGTACTGTGATTATTGTCTGATCCCTTCATGTTTTGAGCAGTTTATATCCAAGACATTAGCAGTATTGCTAATGTTTGTCATTATAATTGATTATGGAAAAACAACGGCAAAGCCACTTTTTCAGCATCCAATTATTTCAATGTTATAATGATGAAATCTTTTAGATCATCATTAATGATGTTAATCATTATTTGAAAATGTATTTTCAACTTTAAGCAAACTTGTTGAGTGAAGGTATCAAGTTATATAAAAAAATATGAAAATTCCTGGGTGACCCAAAAACATTTTAATGGCAGTGTACTGTATTTAAACTATGCTAAAATGAGCCAAAAGCATCTTACTAGTTGGTTTGGGAACCCTTAGCAGACACGGAGCCCCACACACAGTGCATGATCAGTGTGCAGAAAGAGGCGGCACTGCTTCTCTTATAGTTCAAAATGAAATAATTAGCCATTTCAGATACTTCAGAGATGCTTATAAGTAGGTATTCAGTAATTACAGTCTTGTCCCCTGCTATCATCCAAGCTCACTCTTTAATCAGAACACAATAGTAGGATTGTTAATTGAATGTGCTTGTCTTGATCTAGTCGTCTTCGATGTTCATCGCTATACAGAGAAACAATCAGTCATCATTCTCAACAGCCAATCTGATGTCTTTTTTATGGCTGGTTGTATCACTAGGGAAAACAGATGTTCATGAAAGCACATACACATGCAGTGAGGTTGTCATCACAAAATAATTATATTCTATTGACTGTTTTGTCATGGCTCATGAACAGTCATTAATCAAGTTTTCAAAGGTAATTTCCTGTCGCAGAGGGTTGCAAATTCCCTAGTTATTGTGTGGAGCAGTCAGCCTAGGTAATATGCCAGGACGAACCGATTCCATATGAACCAAATTATGCTCAGAGCTGGTGAAATGGAGAAGTTGTAGTCTACTTAAAATAGCACAAGGTCTAAAAGGTCTGGATGTATCAATTTCCAGTACACATCCACATAGCAATAGCTGATTTGAAGGACATAATAATTATCTAATAAGTGTTTTGATTATGAAAGCAATACAGACATTTTTGACCATTATACCTGCTGCTCAAAGTCCAGGATCAATCGTGCAGACTGCCCCATGTGGAAAATAAATAAATTTTTGTTTACATTTCAATATATTAATAAAGTCCATTAAATTGATTATTGTAATGCATTTAATACATTTGAAAATATATTACAAAATGTATTCTACAAACATTTAAAACATATTTCAATATACTCTCACCAGCCACGCAAATATTATCTAATTAGCCAATCACGTGGCAGTAAGTCAATGCATTTAGGCATAGACATGCAAAGACGATCTGTTGTTCTAACCAAACATCAGAATGGGGAAGAACTGTGACTTCGAACGTGGCATGGTTGTTGGTGCCAGACGGGCTGTTTTGAGTATTTCAGAAAGTGCTGATCTAGGCTACTAGCCTGGAAAAATCCACGCCCAAATCCGCAGGATTAAGGGTCTGGCATCGAGTATTGAAAATGACCCAACTCGAGGGGTGACACCAAGCATGCATTTGAAAATCTCACTGTACGCAATTGGATAACACTACGACCAATCACCAGTGGATTTTCGCTAAGCCCCTATAGCTAAACCCCATACATTTAGCTAACAGCAGAGCTAACTGGTAGATTATACCCTTGCCGAGTTGCCGTATCCGGTCGGAAAAAAAAGCAAAAACGTCCTTCTTAAAAAGGAACGATTCGAGCGCCATCTTCTGTTCCTCTTTTAGACAAAAAGCCAAGTCTAACTCGTTAATTGTAGCGGCCAAAGATGTTTCAAACAACTGGTGTTCATCCATAGCTATCTTACCATGTTTACTAATGACTTTGAGGTTGCAGCGCGGTCGTCATCTGTTTAACACGCCTCTGGCCTGCCTATTTTAGATACACAGATGTAATTGGTGCTGCTCGGCTACAAGGGCATAGTTAATGAGCAGCATTACTCGGTGCAAGAGTAACTCGCTGAGCAAATTCAAATTGTGCTCTCGCGAGTACTCTGGATTTCCAGGGTACTGATCTACTAGAATTTTCCTGAATAACCATCTCTAGGGTTTACAGATAATGGTCCTATAAAGACAAAATATCTAGTGAGCGGTAGTTCTCTTGGCAAAAATGCCTTGTTGATGGTAGCGGTCAGAGGAGAATATCCAGACTGGTTTGAGCTGATAGAAACAGTAACTCAAATAACCACTTGTTACAACCACGGTATGTAGAAGAGTATCTCTAAATGCACAACACATTGAACCTTGAAGCAGATGGGCTACAACAGCAGAAGACTGTTCAGGATTTGGTGTAAACAACATGAAAGCATGGATCCATCCTGCCTTATGTCAACGGTTCAGGCTGGTGGTGTAATGGTGGGGGATATTTTCTTGGAACACTTTAGGCCCCTTAGTACCAACTGAGCATAATATAAATGCCACAGCCTACCTGAGTATTGTTGCTAAACATGTCCATCCCTTCATGACCACAGTGTACCCATCTTCTAATGGTTACTTCTAGCAGGATAACACGCCATGTCACAAATCTCACATCTTAAACTGGAATCTTGAACATGGCAAGGAGTTCAATATACTCAAATGGCCTCCACAGTCACCAGATCTCAATCCAAACAAGAACCTTTGGGATGTTGAAAAACAGGAGATTTGCCTCATGGATATGCAGCCAACATATCTGCAGCAAATGTGTGATGTAATAATGACAATATGGAGCGAAACCTCTGAGGAATGTTTCCAGCACTTGGTTGAATCTATGCCACACAGACTTAAGGCAGTGCTGAAGGCAAAAGGTGGTCCAACCCAGTATTACCAAAATGTGGTCACCACTACGGATTTTCTTGTCTTTGTTTTTGGTAGTTGTTGTGTTTGGTATACTTTCATCATACGTACGACAGAATGGATGATTATGTTAGACTGAATGTTTTCTGTTGAGATGCTGAATCACTGACGTTGTGCTATTATTGTGTTTTAATTATGTTTGAACCTATTCCAAACTTTGGACTCTTACTGTCGTTTTCTCCAGCCTGTCTCTTCTCTTAGCCCGTCATTATTTACGCTCACTTTCTTCATTTTTGTAATCTGCGCCATCAGTCTTCATGGCATGTGTAGCCAGCAGCTTCAGCCCAGTGTGCGACAGTACTAATCATCCATGCGGAAATACCGTGCGCGATTCAACATTGGTAACATTGATTAAACGAAGCTTCGAGACAAATCAATTTGCATCAAGGCTGTATTATGATCCAGTTATTTGAGTTATTCAGGGAATTGTTTCAGCCCTAATAGTGAGGAAATGGAAGACCCCAGGCACAGTTCTTGTTAAGGCCAGAAGTGGCAGGCAAAGTAAAATATCGGAAAGGAATAGGTGAAGGACCGTGAGAATGGTCCAAAACAGTCCACAGACCACCTCCGAAGACCCACAAAATCATCTTGCTACAGATGGTGTCACTGTGCATCGTTCAACATTTCATCACACTTTGCACAAGGAGAAGCTGTACAGGTGAGTGAAGCGGAAGAAGCCTTTCTGCACACATGCCACAAACAGAGTCACTTGAAGTATGCAAACGCACATTTGGACAAGCCAGATTCATTTTGGAAGAAGGTGCTGTGGACTGATGAAACAAAGATGGAGTTATTTGGTCATAACAAGGGGCGTTATGCATGGCGGCAAAATAACACAGCGTTCCAAGAAAAACATTTGCTACCCACAGTAAAAATTGGTGGAGGTTCCATCATGCTGTGGGGCTGTGTGGCCAGTGCCAGTACTGGGAATCTTGTTAAAGTTAAGGGTTGCATAGATTCCACATGGAAACCCCTAATCATTTATAAATGAAGATCATGGAAATTGTCAGGGGTGACTTAACATTTGCATACGACTGTATAAATGTAGAAACATATATGTTAAACACAATTCTTCATGTGGTTGTAAATGTATGTTAAAGGTGAACTATTTTGAATATAATATGCCTATGTTCGTAAATCGTCAGAAATTATTGTTTGCTTAGTCTATTTTTGGATTAAATAGACCCTAGTGAATGTATTTCAAATGTAATGGTGTTTTCACATGTGACACTGACAATAAATTCAATCAAATTGTGTGGACAACATATTTGTCACGGTTGTTATTATGAAGTTGTTATTAAAAATATGTTAAATGCATTTTTTCCTATCACATATTCCTATTGTTCATTTAAATACACAATACAATTGCATTTGGTTACAATTCACTAGCTTTATACTGAGTTAACAATAGTTATTGCAATGTATTAAAACGAGCGCTATTATTTTGAACGGACAAATCAGAGTTTGTGTTGTGGGCACAATATAATGTTGCCAGGCAAACAGGTTTCGCTTATGGCTCAGGCCGGCTCAGTATGTAGTGCACTAGAATGGACAAAGAAATAAAAACTATTGATGTACAGTAGCACTTGTGCTAGCTCAACCCTGCCCTCCCTAAATGAGTGAGCTATCTATTGAGCTGTCAGTAATTCCTTTCCATGATTTAAGAACATGGACATTCATCATTGTTCCCCTTAAAATACATTTTGTAATATATTTTCGAATGTAATTGATGTATAAAATACATGAAAAATAAATTAAATGGACAATTACTTTCATTTTAAAAAGTATACTAAAGAGAATTTAAGATGTTTTTTGTATGGGATTGACTCTGATAATGACTTGTCAGCAGGGTGCGTGACATTTCAAACAGTATGCAGAGTGACTATTGTACCCAAGAAACCACCTCACATGATAATGACTTGCTACTGACAATATTATCAAGCAACTCATGCACTAACCTGTGTTAAACATTATATTTGGGATTTCTGCAAATAGCACATTCCAGGTAATTGTTCACTGGGCAAATTAAATGTAATCTAGGTCAAGATAGCCTTAACATGCATGTTCAGTTGAATTGTATCCTCCTTTTACAGCCTACATTACTAATGTTTTGTTAGGATATACTATCAGTGGTAAACATACTACTTGTTTATGCAAAGAGAACTCAACTCCAAAGGCTATATCTGAATTTGCTAAATATAAATTATATTCTTCAAATAATACTGTTTTTTTCATGGCCCTATTTATTTAATGACTGAACTGGGTTTAGCAAATGGTTAACAATCATATCTCCAAGTGAGCAGAAGACTAGTTTTCCAACTGCCTGTGCGATATGCTTTAGAAATATATAAAACGTCCCCAGAATGCATGATTAAAACAAGCAGTAAAGGTTCTACCTTTGGAAAGTTGCATGATTAAAGGCAGAGCAAGTGCAAACCCAATCTGCATGTCTCCAACCCATTCTCTATATTTATTTATTAATCATTATTTTACCAGGAGAGTTGACTGAGAACATATCACCATTTGAGGCAACAACCTGGGGAATAGTTACAGTGGGTGATGAGGGCTATATTGGTAAATATTGTTCTCACGATAAAAATACCATGAGATCTTTAGTGACCACTTAGAGTCAAGACACCAGTTTAATGTAACATCTGAAAAACGGCACCCTACACAGGGCAGATGTCCCCTTCACTGCCCTGGGGCTTTGGGAATGGTGTTTAGACCAGAGGGAGAAGTGCCCCCTACTGGCCCTCCAACACCACTTCAAGCAGCATTTGGTCTCCCATCCAGGGACTAACCGTGCATTACCCTGCTTCCCTTTAGAGGTAAACCAGCAGTGTAACACAGGGTGATCTGCCGCTGGCAAAATTGAGATCTTTTGTTATTGTCTTCCACTGGTGAAATCAGAACAGGGAGAACAAAATGGTCCCTGTTTGTTTGTGCATTTGTGTTTGTTCACATGTTTCACAGGTAATTTCTCTGGCTCTACTGTGAATTTTTCCACAACACTTGGGTGGATGTTTCTTACTGGTGACAAGCAATGTTTTCGAAATTATGTTAATTGGCACATGTAGCCACCTGAAAGAGGCATTATTGGAAATTCACTGTGACATGAAGATGCTGCTTAGCTCAGCATTCAGAGATGTCTCTGCCTCCAAAGGTTGTGATATCAGATTATATGTCGTGTTTCCATAGAAATGTGCCTACTCTTTCAAAACAACACGGCAATTTACTTCTATACTACTCTGTAACTCAAGAACTTGCGAATGCATATCTCAAGGAATCAGAGACTTATTAATACGATTGAATGCAGTTATGGTTTTTGTTGTACTGTGCTATTAAATTTGGTTCTGTAACCAAATTGTGACAAAACCCCTAAGAAATGATTTCTTACTGTTAAGAGCTGGCATTTTCAGAACCCCAAAGATTTCTAATGTAATTTTCAACTTTGTATTGTCCTCTGTGGTCTGCTGTGCCTCACTTCATGTGGTCCATGCTGACTCAGCTTGGAGGAGAGGTAAAGGGGAAGAGGTGCGATACATCCAGCTCTTCAATGCTAGTTTGTGGGCTTCCCGCGGAGGTACATTCAGGGAATTTATCCAAACCTTGCTTGTGTCGCCAGCGGGTGGCAGGGCTCTCATGGAGGTAACAGCGAACTATTGTTACTGCCTTAAGTGGACACTTTTATTTGCTTTGCCTGTCAGATCTCAACTCTGAAAAAGCAGCATTCTTCACGATTATACAGGTACTGCTGGAGTGTTATTGAAGTCATTCTTCTTCATTAGTAAATCACTCAAAACCATTCACACACTTTGGCATCAAGGCCTGTCTTTTCATGTCACTCTAGCCTGCCCATTCATTCCCAGATGGTATGCTTGTTAATAGGGGTTTTAACTCAACTGATTCAACATCAATATTCGGGATTGTCTATCCAGCTGTAATGTCTCTCTGGACACAAATGTACAACAACAACACATCAGACAGTCTCTGCAGGTCAATGGGCTTCTGTTGGAAATCAATAACATTATTATTTCCCAGGTTGGTAAAGCCTAATGAGGGATCTGATACAAGAGAAAGATATATGCCTCACCTGCATTGAAAAACAATTATTACTACATGCTGTAGATGTTATATCCTCTCACTTGCCCGATGTGAGTGAATGCAGAGATGGAGGACAAAGGAAGTTAGAAGCTTGGAGAGACAGAATAGAAGTTAGAGGATGTTGGACAGAGAAAAGCTTTTACCTCTGCTTAGATTCATAAATACCCTTCCCCCACTCTCTTGCTTTGAATTGTATTACTGCATGCTTTACCTACAAGGACCTGTTATATTCCATGGACGGCTGTGGTCCTGTGGAGGCCCCGTCCTCCAGACATCGAGGCCCTCTTCGTGGCCCCGTGACACATCAACACCAGCTGCTTGTCAGCCACAGAGCTGCTTTGTGGAGGCAGGAGAGGTGTGCTGGCAGAGATTTGGATCCATTAGGGATTAGAAAAACATAAACATTTGACAAATCACACAGAGTTTTCAGGTTCCACACAAATCCCAAGGACTCGTGACTTTCCTCTGCTTTGTCATTTCGAAATTTGTCACCTTTCCATTAGTGTATTATTCCCTTTGTTAGCTGCTATCTAATAAACGTTTTAGGCTTGGTGAGGGAATGTTGGGTGTTGTAAACATATTAATAATTGGTTCTGATATTGAATTATTTTAACTACCTTTTAAATCTGATAGGGTTATATTTGATCAGATCTCTTCAAGGCATTGTTTCTGTGGTAATTGCAGTAGTGTTAGGGCCCAATAGATCCATTGTGAACACAACATCTGTCCACGGTTTCATTGACTTGGCTCTATTGAGCAGGTTGTGACAACCTTTTCAAGCAGACTGGACATCCGAAAGACCACATAAAGCATTTATCATCTGTACAGTCTTTGAATATTAAAGATAAACATATTCACAGAGCTTCTGTCCCACATATTCTTTATACAGTATGTTTGTAACAATTGCCATCTTGAATTAAATGATTCATGAATTCTGCAACAGTTTGTTTTCCCATGCTAGTAATTTCAGCAGTGCTTCCCAATTTTTTTTACCCTGGAGGGCCAACACATTTCCCAAATTTATGTTCTCCATCTTTACAGTGACAGATTCAGGCCTTGGATAAATTAACTACTAGGTAAAAACAGAAGAGTTTTAGCCCTCCAGGACTGGTAGTGTGCAGCTCTTTCGTTCAAGGTATTTAAACATTGGAGAGTGCAAACAAACAAACTGTTTCTGAAAGATATTAGGGACTCTATAGGGAAATAACAGAGCAATGAATAAGAATTTCAGTATAATGTTACTGTGTAGAATTTCGCACTACTTGAAAACAGAACTAATTTCTATGTCAGCGTCTATTAAAACATTTGATAAAGCAGTTTAGATACAACAATGATTTTCTGCACTTTGCAGTGTATATTTTGCCATTTGAAAAGGATTTGCAATGAGGACATGACAAGTTAGGCATGAGCGGGTCTGTCTTTGATATAAATTATGCATTTCAGTACATGTGTTTGAGTGAAACAAAGTACTAGAGAATAATTATCCCATACATTGCTTGTTTTTTAAATAATAACATTTTTAAATATAAAAAATACAGTTTTTACAGCTTGTTTAGAGGGGTAACTTGAAATAGAAAGAAGTTATGTTGTTACGGCTTTAAAATCAGTACATAACACCTTTAATACCTGCCTTTTACTTAAAAAAATATTGAAATACTGAATTTTGCTCTGAATTAGAACGACTGCTAAATGTCTAAAATGTAAAAAACAAAAGTTAAATGAAGAGAACAGAGCCCATTAGGTTATAGGTAGTTTGGTAATGCAGCATTGCCTCACTGTGCTGAGCTAATTGCTCTACACTTTATGAGTAGTGTCCCATTTTGATTTAATGGAGAAAAGGGTGTTGGAGTGAGGATGAGTAGGGCATCTGCAGGGCATTTTCTTCAGCTGCTTTTCTCTTTTTAGTCACGAAAGCCACAGTGAAACAAATCCATGGCACAGAGCTGTAAACACATCTGTTAACATCAAATAAGAACAGGAAAATACTCTTACCCCTTCTGCCCATTGGGCCTCACTGTCATGCTGATTTAAACATGTTCATGCTTTATGCTGGCCTCAGTTGATTTCACCTCAATGTGTCCTTCTAGTTTAACAGACGTCAGGCAGGATTCCATTAAGATCACTGTAATCTCCTGTCCAGTCCAACTCCAGTGATTTACCGACACGCTAGCCCTTTCATTTAACCAACCCAGCTATCCTCAGAGAGAATGTGAGAAACTGTATCAGATCCAGGTTTTTAACTTAACTTTTTGTCAGACTGTTTTCATTACAAGGAGAGTCATGAGGTAACAGCTTTATAGTCATACACAGTTTGGACCAACAATGGTGATCTTGAAAATAGGTTGGAATCGAATGACCCCCGGTGCTTTAAACTGAAATGGATTTGCTTCATCAGCATTATACATACTGTAGGTTCCCTAGAAACCCTGTCAGATATCAGTCAGCTTGAAGATTCATGCATCTCTATGTGTGCTTCACCTTCCATCTACCGCCTTAAGCTGACAGCACATGAAACTGACGATGTGTTGTAGCTAAATGCTGGGCTAAAAAAAGAGTGATGGTAAGAAAACTTGGCAATATATATATATATATATATATATATATATATATATATATATATATATATATATATATATATCTTCAGACTCTCTGGACCCCTAAGGCTCCAGACTTCATATTCAGGAAAGGTTGCTGATGCCGCAAGCCATTAACATATAAATGAGACAGTTTTCACACCTGAGATGGGTATAAGGTAGACCATGGTAATTGAAATTATGTGGCGAAAGACTAGCATCAAAATTCTTAACATATTCATCGCTCACAGGTAGAAAAATACAAGTGTGAATATTTTTAATTTAGAACATTTAAGTTTGTATTCAATATCCCTGCATTATCCCCAAGTTCTTCTTGGAATTCTGAATACTGAACATTCCAGAAGACTCTCTGAAACAGCTGACCAGACTATTTGATCCACAGGTGGGGCAACATGAAGCCAACCCCATGTTGATAGAAACATTGCCAAGGGAGAGGAGAGTGCCGATTTAGCTGATGGTCAGCAAACTATGGGAGCCAGGTATGAGATTATGTAATGTACCTCCTGAGGCAAGCGGGAGATGGGTTACTTTGTGCTTTCTACAGTAGGTACTGCTTTGTTGTACTATCCATGCTATAGCATAAGACTGTGTGTGAACTGTACATGTTTTATTATTTAGGTATTACTTATAATAAGCATATTACACATTTTGGCCCTAAAATTCTCTGTGGTACTCATGGCATTGTGTTTGTAGTTGTTATCCAGATAGATGTTGAAGTACAGTCAATCAAAATAGAGGCATTCTATTTTATCTGAGTGAACAAGATATTCTTCACACGTCAGAAAGCATAATCAGCAGTTATATCAACAATGAAGACAAGTGAGCCATTTCGACTTGTAACCATACAGTACATGCCCAAAACCCCTCCACCTGATGTTACAGATATTGGTATGCTAGTTCCTTAGTGCAATTCATTGTCCTAATTACCATCACTCTGGAGCATAATTGTCTAAACTGTCCAAAACACCTTTTCCCCCAAAATCTCCAGGGTCTTTTAGATACTATTTAGGCCATTCTGTTTTTGTGGCTAGCTAGAGTTGTTGCAAATTAAAGTCCAGCCTCTGTAGTTTAGCTGATAAAATCAGCGTGAATGGCTTGTTCAAGCCCAGTTGAAGTTCGTCTCCGCTACAAGGCCATGGTTCTTGCCTATGGAACAACAAGAGGAGCTGCTCGTCCCTAACTTCAGGCAATGCTCATACGCTACACCCCTACACTGGCTCTTAGTTCTGCCAACTTTGGGCTCCTGGCCATCCCACACCTTTGTGAAGTCAACTCCCGAAAGAATTTGATGAAGTGCTATCGGAAGACGTGTTGTCATAGCTTCTTGCTACATAACGGCTACCGTAGTTACAACACACATTGGACAAATCGAGGCGCTAGAGAGCACTATTAGTTTGAATTCAAAATACAATTTCACCGCTAGATGGGAGAATTTCCTACACAGTGTACCTCTAAATGTATCCACACACTGTAAGTCACTCGAGTAAAGAGTGTCTGCTAAGAGACTAAAGTGTAAAATGTTAATGTAGTGGAAGGTACTGGACGATAGTGGATGGCAGTGGATGGTAGTGGATGGTTACAGATTGTAGTGAATGGCAGCAGCAACAGACTGGTCTGTGGCGGTTCCAGCAGTGGCAAACTGGGCAATGGAGTCTGTGGTTGTAACAGACTGGATAGTGGTGGCTCGGTCATCTGGACATTGACCAGGGCAAGCCGGACTTGAACCTGGGCAGGCAGGGCTTGAGCCTGGGCAGGCTGCTGTGGATGGTGGGGTAGATGATGGTGGAGTTCAGTAGTTGCACATCCATTCCTCATAACTGCCATCTGAGCAGAAGGGGCAATAACTGTGACTTGTCCAATCTGACAAGATTGGAGGTGTGCAGGCAGCTCAACCACCTTATTCCACCGTGGGGTGAGGCAAAGATTGTCTAGAACCTGGCCGAAAACAGGTAATAACTTTCCACATCTGGTCCGACATTTCTCCCAGATGGCAGCTGCACTCTGGAGTGCCTGGCCAGTGAGAAGTAATATTAATTTCCCCACCTTCTCTCCCCTGGTCTGGAAAACCCCATCTGGAATAATGTACATAGACGTCCATGTTAGAAAAGAAAGTTTCGGGAGGACAGCTTGGCATAGTAGGCTAAGTCACTGCCTTGTAGGACAAACTATGCCATGTTAGCACAATTGGCATAGCGCTGCCCATTATTTGGGATAGATAAGTTGGATAATCTACCTTGCCACATTGCTTTCCAGCGATCCACTGTGTGCAGATCAGGCGCCTGTAAATTCAGTCATGAAAGTATAGTTGATGAGCATAATCATTCTGTGCATGAGCTGACTAAAGGCTTCTGTGTTGGATGAGCAGTGCGAAAAGAATTGGCTTGGTGACATGTGGTTGGATGAACCATGTGAGCGCTTTTCACCATCCCGCATCTGTCAAGGCGGGGTTATGGAGCTGTCAGCATTGGAGGGTTAATGGGGAAAAATTGTAGAAGAACAATGTGAAGGGGGGAAAAAATTGGGGAAAAAAGGATGGAACGTCTCAGTTTCCTGGAGTCCAATGAAATCTTTGTGTAGAGAGACACACAGGGATCATTCACCATGCCAGGCGAGATGGTGTAGCTGGGGGCTGTGGCTTGGCTATCACAGCCGGCTGCTTAGCTGTATCTGTGGTGGAGACGGCATTGCAAGATGCCACAGAGCTATACGAAGGTAGTCGGCTAGCTTTCGGAAATCTACCTTCATGGCACTAGCACTGTTTCCTAAAAAGATGAGAGGCCTGTAATTTTCATCATAGGTACATTTCAACTATGAGAGACAAAATATGGAGAAAAAAATCCAGAAAATCACATCGTAGGAGTTTTTTATGAATTTATTGGTTTAAATTCCTCAGTAAAACAAGTACAGTGCCTTGCGAAAGTATTTGGCCCCTTTTGAACATTTCGACCTTTTGCCACATTTCAGGCTTCAAACATAAAGATATAAAACTGTAATTTTTTGTGAAGAAGCAATAACAAGTGGGACACAATCATGAAGTAGAACAAAATTTATTGGATATTTCAAACTTTTTTAACAAATAAAAAACTGACAAATTGGGCGAGCAAAATTATTTTTTGTATCCACTCGAGTGTCCAAAACGAATAGGACGTGTGAATAAAGCGAGCTTTTGAAGCAAAATAGATGCACGTTCGAGGCTAAATTTGCTTTCTTTTGGAGGGGGAAGTGCTAAATGGTTGTCTGTTTGCAAGATGGCTGATGTTGAGCGAGCATTCATAGAGAGAGTCACCGCTACGTATTTGCTCTGGCGAGCTGAACGGTCCTTTTTATTCTTGTCTCTGTAGAAATATGAACTTGTGCCATATACCTCAGTATGACTGCTCACTGCCAATATCAGCTATTCCTCCATGTTGAATGAATGTTGAATAAGTCCAGGAGTTCATATCATATCACATGAATTCCTCAAGAGACAGCAACAAACAGATACCCTGGAAATCCATAGTTCTCGCGAGAGCACAGTTTGAATTTGCTCAGCAAGTTACTCTGGCACCGAGTAATTCTGCTCATTAACTATGCCCTTGTAGCCGAGCTGCACCAATCACATCGGTGTATCTGATATAGGCGTGCCAGAAGCTTGTTAAACAGATGACGACAGTGCTGCGACCTCGAAGTCATTAGTAAACATTGTAAGATCGCAATAACACCAGTTGTTTAAAACGGCTTTGGCCACTACAATGAACGAGTTG
>JACXGM010002558.1:35108-46532 GCA_016801145.1 Umbra pygmaea
CAAAAGGGACACAGATTACCCCCCCCCCCCATAAAAAGTAGAGTTGTTATTGTGTCCTTCAAATATCCTCCCTCACCCCACTTGATGCAAATGTAGTGGTCCTCATTTCATTTTTCTATTTGTATGCAGCATTTGGTGTTCATGATTCTTATTTCTAGTCTCCTTGTTTAGCTAGAGGACTCTATCTGAGGTAGATGGAAAGGACTGGGAGGCTGAGAAAACTGGGTTTATCTACTGAGTTTTTTGTACATGTTTTTCTCATTACATGCTCTTCCTCTATCCTGTATCACACTCTCCTTAGTCTTTGTTTTTATTTTTATTTTTTCCTGTCGATATATCCCCCTCTGTCTTCATGATGTTATATTTACTGACAGCAGCAACAGACACATTGACTGACAGGGCACTGAGTTTACTGTAGGAAGAGAAAAGGCCACTGCTGTCAGTAATATTGATAGGTTGCATTTGCCGTGTCAAATGTGCTTGATAAATACTTCTCAACTGGGGCGCAGATGGTTCATTGGTTAGGGAGGCAGACTTGTAGTCAAAAGGTTGCCAGTTCAATTCCTGACTGTGCCAAATTTTGTGTCCTTGGGCAAACTAATTGCTCCCAGGTTGTTGCTGTAAATAAGAACTTGTTCTTAAACAACTTACCTGGTTAAATAATGGTAAAATTAAAAAACTGATTCATAATGAGAAGTTCATGAAGACAAACTGATTTTCATACACCGTTTGTATTTTTCATACACTTCCGTTTGTATTTGACAAAAGATGAGACAATTTTAACATAATCTGATTTGAAGCAGCCTATGTTGGCAAGTGATGTGCAGTACTGGCACAGTCAGTTTACAGATGTAGATTTATGCCCCCAATCTCAAGCAGCCCTGTTGGAAGTTGCCAGCCTGGGGAGCAGAAACACTCCGAAAGGGTGAAGCTCAGTCAGATGAGACTACACTATATCAACAAGGGTGAAGAATGATCTGCTGTCCTCAGGATCATTCTAATGCCAAATGTGTCTTCACATTGGGAGCGAAGAAATAAAGTGTTAGTACATTACATGCATCCACACTTCTTTTAGGCACATCATCACTCACTCAATGTCTGAGCCTTAATAATTTACTTTATTTTGTCAGGCGAAATAGGAGAGCCTATTTTTTACTTTTGAAAGTTATTAACTTGAGGACAGCAAAATATAAATAAGCACAGCAATACAGAATAACCAATCAAACACACAAAAATAAAAAATAAATATAAAACTGTACACCTTGGAAAACTACGAGCACAATCTCTTCTTTCAAGATGTTCTTCTTACGGGCTATTTCATGAATTTGGTGCCATAAGATGAATCCATATTTCGTACAAATCAATGGGACCTTAAGTGTTAACCTTGTGAAATGGATTGGTGCTACAAGATAAATGCAGTGATCTATGGGTGCAGTAATGAGTATTTAACGTGTCTCATGTAATAAAGCAAAATTGTGCTGGTGTAAACTGCATCTAAAGGTCTTAAAGTAAGGGCAACTGTATTATGGTTTTACCAAGTGCTGACATATAAAATAACTGTACAGATCTGCTGCTCTGCTTCCTAATGCTAAGGGAGAGGCATGATGGCTTTATCTCTAAAAAACAAAGCCCAATGTTAGTTTATTCTATACAGTATCGGTATATGTTTTACAGGAAAATTGGTCAATCTAATGCCTATAAGGAACACTTGTCGCAATCTCCAATGTTGCGAGTACACAGGGCTGTAGATTTTATGGAGGAAGAAACTGGGTTAAATCCTTTCAACCCTTAACACAGATGAAGGTAATGCAAGAATGGCCAGTTGAAATAATTAGCAACAGTTTACATTCCTGTAATGCTATGAAAGCATTTGTCAGAATGAAACCAAAATATTAGATTTTTCCTGGGTTTAAATATCAAATCTAAAATTACAAATACAGTCAGGGAGAACAAGTATTTGATACACTGCCAATTTTGCAGGTTTTCCTACTTACAAAGCATGTAGAGGTCTGTCATTTTTATCATAGGTACACTTCAACTGTGAGAGACGGAATCCAGAACAAAAATCCAGAAAGTCACATTGTATGATTTTTAAATACTGAATTTACATTTTATTGCACGACATAAGTATTTGAAAAGCAGAACTCAATATTTGTTACAGAAACCTTTGTTTGCAATTACAGTACTACTTTTGTCTCATCAGACCACATGACCTTCTCCCATTCCTCCTCTGGATCCTACAGATGGTCATTGGTAAACTTCAGACGAGCCTGGACATGCGCTGGCTTGAGCAGGGGGACATTGTGTGTGCTGCAGGATTTAAATCCATGCTGGCGTAATGTGTTACTAATGGTTTTCATTGAGAATGTGGTCCCAGCTCTCTTCATGTCGTTGACCAGGTCCTGCCGTGTAGTTCTGGGCTGATCCCTCACCTTCCTCATGATCATTGATGCCCCACTAGGTGAGATCTTGCATGGAGCCCCAGACTGAGGGAGATTGATCGCCATCTTGAGCTTCTTCTATTTTCTAATAATTGCGCCAAAAGTTGTCGCCTTCTCACCAAGCTGCTTGCCTATTGTCCTGTAGCCCATCCCAGCCTTGTGCAGGTCTACAATTGTATCCCTGATGTCAATACACAGCTCTCTGGTCTTGGCCATTGTGGAGAGGTTGGAGTCTTTTTGTTTGAGTGTGTGGACAGGTGTCTTATATTCAGGTAACAAGTTCAAACAGGTGCAGTTTATACAGGTAATGAGTGGAGAACAGGAGGGCTTCTTCAAGAAAAACTAACATGTCTGTAAGAGCTGGAATTCTTACTGGTTGGTAGGTGATCAAATACTTATGTCATGCAATAAAATGCTAATTAATATTTAAAAATCATATAATGTGATAGTCTGGAATTTTGTTTTAGATTCCGTCTCTCACAGTTGAAGTGTACCTATGATGAAAATTACAGACCTCTACATGCTTTGTAAGTAGCAAAACCGGGCAGTGTATGAAATACTTGTTTTCCCACTGTATAAATCCCTTTAAATATATATTTTTTAGCTGTGTACTTATAGTACATTATCCTAAATGTTTCCACCAACTTTCAAACCCAGAAAAATTTGTTATGTAATTCGAAGACATGGGAGGTTTCATTTTGTCACCCGTCAATGGCGTCATATAACCTTTGACTCCTGTAGTTGCTCTAATTTCCGGGGAACCACCAATTAAATACACCACATAAAGTGAATAACCGTAACTAAACATAAGGTGAATAAAGCTTTAATATATTTAACAATACACAGCGTCGACGATAGCTACAGGCAAGAACCGTTCGCCTGGCAACACTGCAGTATGTTTTGCCGGCAACACAACCTCGGATTTTCTATTTCAAAATAATAGCGCTCGTAAGTCATTACAATAATCATTGTTAATTCATTGCATAGATAGGTAGTGTGTCCATGTGTTGCTAAAATTAGTCTATTGTTGGATTAAATAGACTTTAGTGAATGTTTTTCAAATGTAATCACGAGACACTGACAATATATTCAATCAATTTGTGTGTACAAATATGCGTTTCTGTTTTTAATAAAAAGTTATTAAAATCATGTTAAATTATAATTTTTTGCTATCACATGCTCTTATTGTTTCTTTACACACAATACAATTGCATTTCTATGGAAGCCCTGAAGCCCAATGTAACGCCCAGCCCAGTGTGGGCTGGCGTACATGAACGGAGAACTGGACTCATTACCACCCAACGCAAAAAAATTAGTTATTTTTACCCCGAGGCTAAATGTATCTCATTTGAATGACTTAGTATCTCCGTTCAATCAATAAAAAAAATATTTATCAAACATAAATCAGAGACATAAATAATTTCAATTGTATGGATCATAGCCAAGCTTAGGTGAATGAATTATGAAGGGCAGGAAATGTCTAGAGTTTACACTTGTTATTTTATAAAATGGAGGGGGGCGAGTTACCCCACTAGCTAGGCTGTAAGTACTGGAGCAGTCTCAGCCTTCCTCTTCTGTCCTCTTCCTTCCTCTTCCTCCAGCTAAGATTGCTAGTTAGCATAATTAGCTAGTACTAACCAGGCTTGTCATTGTCTAAATGACAGGTAAAAACAGGTATATGATTTATTATGTATTATACTGTTAGTCCATCACAGATCTAATAGTTGATACCATTCAGACTAATAGGACATATTACTGACAGGACACCAGACAGATAAGGGCTTACTGAGAATTGGGAATAACAAGTAGCAAGGCCTTTGATAAGATGTTAGTCCTAAGTTAAGTTGACCTGCTGATGTTCATGTGAGAAAGTCACGGGTCTGAGAAGACAAGGGTCTTCTTCTAGAAGGTATGTGAACAACAACGTTAAGGCTATATACACCAGTTCCAATTGTTATTCGGGGCTTCTTCCAAGCCCATCTTCTGGTTCTTTGTACTGTGATATCCCTGTTCCAGACAAGAGGTTACTTTATTAAAGATTCTATGATGTACACACAACCTGACTCCTGAAACCATAATTTAAACAAAGTTCCTTTTTAGCTGCAGAATAATGACCCTTTTACAGGAATATCTACAAAAGTTGTAATTATACAAAGGACAATTTCATTTGTGCATGATCACTGGCAGCCAAGTGTTGGGAGATAAATTTGGTGACATGTTGTAGTCATTATGTGAAATAACAAAGGGGGGGCCAGTTACCCGAGGTGGCTGGTTATCCCACCTTACGCTATAAATTATATATTGACATACATAAGATTTTTGTATGGGATTACAGTTTCCTGACCTCAGTGTCATTTAGCCACTTTAAAATGTGTAGTTCATGCAAGACAACCCAGTCCTGGAGGCTTTTTGCCAAGAAGAAAGGGCACCTTTACCAACTAAGAAAATAAAGGTCCTCATTCATAACTATCACATATGACTGCAAGCCATCATTGATGCTAAAGTGGGTGGTACACAGTGTTCTCACACTCTACAGTGCATGGCGGCCACATTGTGTGGCGTTCCAGGAGTAATTAGGAGGAGCACCTGATTTGTATCAACCTCATTAGGAGGGTATTTAGTGCTCCATTTCCTTCACTGTAGGGTCCTCAGCTACTGGGTCGACAGGCAGGCCCAGATCAGCCTACTAATGGCCCAGGCTTCAGCTCAGCCTGTCCAGAGTCGAACCCAGCCTATTCAGTTGGCTCTGCCATGGGGCCCCATCCAATGCCTCGTCTCCATTGTGCGGCCACCTAGGCTATACTAGGTGGTTCTAGGTAGGCTTCAAACCAGGCGTGGGGGGTTGGTATGTCTCCACTGCCTTCAGTGGAAAGTGGGCTCTGATATCTTTCGCAGGAAAAACATTCCTATGACTTTTATGATTTAAAATGGCGTCAGAAGATGACGTGCATCCAGAGCAACTTGTGACTACCGACCGGGAAGCACTGTAGATCAATCAGGTAGAGCCAGAAGGGTGCATTTACAAAATGCAAGACGTAGTTGATTTCGAGTCGCTTACATTTTCTTCTTTTGGTTTGTGTTTACTTTTTAAACGTCTCGTGAAGTCCAGGCAAATAGTATTAAATAGGAATCGCAGAGAAAGACTGATCCTGCAATGTCGGCTGCACAGGCAACGCATGCAAAGATGTTCCGCTAATTATTACTTTCCTTAATAACTACCTACACCGTTTGTACTTTAAATATGGCACCAGTTGAAACCACACACCAAAACACTAGTGTGACATCACGTCTACGTTTTCACCTAGACCAATCAGCGATTTTGCCGAACTGGAACCAGGGATAAGACCGCCCAACCGTGCTGCAGGCACAAGCTTCCAAACGAGGCTGCCAGCCTGCTAAAAAATTTAGAAAAGTTCGAATTCCAGAATTCAGAAGGGTAATGGAGACACATATATAACCAGGCCGAACGGTGAATTTCACGGTTCTACATGGTAATGGAGACGAGGCACAAGAGACAAGTCCCTGCCCGGCCAGCTCAACCACAGGTTCCTGTTCTACCTGCACCAGAGTTAGCACAGGGGGCCTTACTTGCAGTGGGCTGGTAACAGGGGGCCCTTCCTCTGCCTGTGCCAAAGGCTCCGGCTCCCACGCTAGAGCCAGGGGCTTCACCCTGCACACCTGCGCCAGAGGCTCCGCCTCTCACGCCAGAGACAGGAGTTCCACCCTGAACACCTGCACCAGAGGCTCCGCCCCCTATGCCTGACCAAGGACTCCACCTTCCACACCTGCACTGTACATGCCCCCCTCCACCAGTACCCCTACCCACTCTGACATCTCCCTCATCACCTCCAGAGACCACGGCACCCCTCTGGAGGGCCACAGGGGTGTGGTGTGGCAAAAATGCCATTAAGGGGCTGGAGCTCAAGGGGTCCGGTAGAACTGCCCAGATGGCCATGGGCCACTCCAGAGCGAGGACAAGGGCACTCTTGATCCTCACTGTCCCAGAAGCAGGGTAAGGCACCACTTCCGGGGCGGCATGTGGCAGTTCCTCCAGCCCCGTTGACAGCAACAGTCCCTACGAGCCGAAAGTGTGGTAGATCAGGCGGCGAGGCCCTGTGACATTTTTGGTTAAAGGTATCACCCTCTGCAGGGCTAGGTGGTCAGACAATGTTAAGTAGCTGAACCAGGTCATGATGCAGCCTTTCAGAATACTCTTGATAGAGCCCTTGTAGAAAACACTGTGAGGACCTTCTGGACAGGCCAAATTTCTTCAGCCTCATGAGACTGTACAGAAAAGGCAGCACCTACTGTATATGGAGTGACCGATTTACCAATGAGTATTTGGAAATGAAACAGCAGTCTACCAAAGCAAATTGGTTCCATATTGTATTCTACAGAAGCCCACACAAAATATTTGTTTTCAAAATGTCCTTGTGGTAGAACATCGTCCTGAAAGCAAAGTGGTTTTAGGTCATGAAATGTGTTCTCCTTTTAGCTTGTATGTGCCACCATATACAGTCGTGGCCAAAAGATTAGCAAATTACAAAAATACTGATTTCCACAAAGTCTGTTGCCTCAGTGTTGATGATGGCAATTTGCATATACTCCAGAATGTCATGAAGAGTTATCAGATGAATTGCAAAGTCTCTCTTTGCCATGAAAATGATCTTAATCCCAAAAAGAACGTTCCACTGTATTTCAGCCCTGCCACATAAGGACCAGCTGCCATCGTGTCAGTGATTGTCTCGTTAACACAGGTGAGAGTGTTGACGAGGAGAAGGCTGGAGATCACTCTGTCATGCTGATTGAGTTAGAATAACAGACTGGAAGCTTTAAAAGGAGGGTGGTGCTTCAGACGTCGACCAAACAACCATTTTATGCAAGTGTTGTAGGGCTAAAGTTGTCTTAGAATATCAAAAATGTATGAAGCTAACATCAGTGCATACTGATTCCTCACTTCATTAGAATCTTTGTAAACAGCATTATTTTCTGGGGAAAACCTGTATTACTACTACTGTGGAATTATTCTACAACATTCACTCATCATGACAGTAAAATAAATCATCAATAGTAAATCTACTGAAATAACTCCTCTCTCAAACAGTAGAAAATGCTGGGAACACCTGATTATGCATGAAAAAAGAAATACCGTCATATAGGCTACCGTGTAACTGGTGGGATTTTTAAATGTACCATGAAATACATTTTTGGTCATACCGCTCAGCACTACTTTGCACAAGAAGAGTTTCACAAGCAAGGATAAGTAAGATTGCACTTAAATCAACCATTTACTGGATCATCAAGAACTTCAAGGAGAGAGGTTCAATTGTTGTGAAGAAGGCATCAGGGCACCCAAGAAAGTCCAGCAAGTGCCAGAACTATCTACTAAAGTTGATTCAGCTGCGGGATCGGGGCACCACCAGTGCAGAGCTTGCTCAGGAATGGCAGCAGGCAGGTGTAAGTGCATCTGCACGCACAGTGAGGCAAAGACTTTTGGAGGAAGGCCTGATGTCAAGAAGGGCAGCAAAGATGCCACTTCTCTTCAGGACAAACTTCAGGGACAGATGGATATTTTGCAAATGGTACAGGGATTGGAATGCTGAGGACTGGGGTAAAGTCATTTTCTCTGATGAATCCCCTATCTGATTGTTTGGGCCATCTGAAAATCACCTTGTCCGGAGAAGACAACGTGAGTGCTACCATCAGTCCTGTGTCATGCCAACAGTAAAGCATCCTGAGACCATTCAGTACATGTGTGACGTTACTTCTCATCCAAGGGAGTGGGCTCACTTGCCTAAGAACACAGCCATGAATAAAAAATGGTACCAACACATCCTCTGATAGCAACTTTTCCCAACCATCCAAGAACGGTTTGGTGACGACCAATGCCTTTTCCATCATGATGGAGCACCTTGCCAACTAAGGTTGACATTTTGGGTCTATGGCCAGGACTTTATGGCCAGGACTGCTCAGACTTTAATCCTATAGAGATTTTGTGGTTGATCCTCAATAAGCAGGTGGACAAACAAAAACCCACAAATCCTGACAAACTCCAAGCATTGATCATGCAAGAATGGGCTGCCATCAGTCAGGATGTGGCCCAGAAGTTAATTGACAGCATGCCAGGGCGATTTGCAGAGATCTTGAAAAAGAAGTGTCAACAGTGCAAATATTGACTCTTTGCATAAACTTCATGTAATTGTCAATAAAAGCCTTTGTCACTTATGGACTTCTTGTAATTATACTTCAGTATACCATAATCACTACTGACAAAAAGATCTAAGATCAACTGAAGCAGTAAACTTTGTGGAGACAAAGTTCAGCAAGCAACATGATAAGAAGCAGACTGGCTTGGCTAGACGTGTATCAGAATATGCCTTGGAGCTTTTGTGATGAAGAATGATCCATTATCATGGCAATGATCTCTACAACTTTTGAAAGGGAAACAAAGAGGTTCCAATTAAATAGTGTAAATGAATAAACTAATAGAAATAATTGCCTCAGGGCATTTCTGCCACATTTTTTCCACAGTGTGTGATTCCCCAGCTATAAAGCTTACTTTAATTAAGCACCAACCCATCTGCACATTTGCACACGAACACAAATACATCCTCCTCCAATCATCTCACACTTCAGAGTGTCCTGTCTAGGGGAAGGGGAGGTATTGGAACAGGGCCTAAGTGTTGGTTTGGTAGGCACAGGTCATATGCCACCCTTCTCATCTCCTCTCGGTCTGGATGCTTCTGGAACATTCCAACAATGTTCTTCAGTAAGACATGATCATGAAAGTTGGATTTCAGTAACAGTAACAGGCGTAGACAGAGGTGAAATCTCTGTGGTGAAACAATAATTCAAAAGAATAAAAATAGCTTATGTTAATTCATACAGACAATATGGACACAACAGCTATTTTTAAGCATTTGCTTATCTTTTCAATCTTTTCATCATTTTGGAGCACTATAATCAGAAATGTTGTAAAAATGTCTATGGGATAAATTAATAACAAATCGACTCTACTAAAGAGCGGGTGGTACATGTGAGCTTTACGGTACCTGATCATGAAATCAGCAAACACCGTCTCAGACATCACTGGCCTGGTTTCTACAAACTTTTGGTAAATAATAACAATACCAAATCTCCCTAACCCTGTCAGATACCTCAGAAACCACAGTCCCATTGCAGTAAAATAGCACTACCTCGACCATGTGTAATGTAAAGATTTCAGGTATATGATATTCTCTCAGCCAGAAAAACATAATGCTATTACCTACTGTAGGTAGTTCCATTTCTAGTTTTTTGGTAGCAATATGATGGTACGAAAAAGTTCAGGATATTTCTGCAGGGTGTTTTTAATATAAGTCTGAACCAATTACCTGTAATTCCCATCAAGTTGCACAGTACAGTCTACCGTCATAGAGAATGAGGCTAGAATGAGATAGCACACAACACACTGCCTACAGAAATACCAAACACTGTATAGTCTGATACATGTCATAAAAGATTAATGACAATGATACAGAACATGATTTATAATATGCTTATCTTATTGTTTTGGGGGTATTTTTTTCAATCATTTTAAAGGCAGAACAGTAGGAATCATAAGCTAGTGAAATATGCATGTAGGGGGAGACAGAGAGGAAAGGCACAGACAGAGTCGGTGCTCAAACCACCGTTGACAGGGGCACGTGTGGTAATGAATCAGAAGAGTAGATCGCTACACCAAACTCTGGAACGTGTCTTATTTTTCACATTTATCCCCATTCCCATTTTGTATTGTCCAATTCACATTATATCCTTGCCCATGCCTTATGGACTTCACACCGAGCCTTAGGGCTTCTTAACACAACGCTCAATCAACCAGCTATTCCCCGGCAGACACATGCTGACCAAACAGGCCTTCTCGACATTCACTCATTCTAGACAGGCCATCCAGATATTCACCCGTCCAACGCAGGCCTTCTTGATATCCAACGGTCCATCTAAGGCCTTCCTGACATTCACCCGTTCACCCCTGGTGGGACTGAGTCAATTTAACACTGCCCTCTGATGAACCCCTGTGCATTGTTGATATGCTGCAATCAGGATTCAAACATCTGGCTGTAATGAAGCAACTGTATTTTGATGTACAGCATGTGTATCTTATGATTTTTTCCACTGACAATGTTTAGCATGAGTCCAACAACACTGTAAAAATGCTTTGACTCAGTTAAGTTGCGGCAAATTTGGCGCAATTTTCCTAAAGTTGCCGCAACTTAACTGAGTCAAATAATTTTTTACAGTTTACTTCCGCTCACGGCTGCTTGGTTTAGCTTACAGCAGCTTGGTTTAGCTTAGCTGGGCTCAATATATGGAGACAATCTTTATTTGGATTTCAGGCATAATATGCATAGTAAACTTTATTTAGCAGGAGATCTCTGTGTTTTCTGCATGCTGTAAATTAAATTGTGCCATTGTGTTTTGGCAACTATATTCGATGTAGTAAATAGCTTCACAGACCTTGAAATAGTAAACAGCCTTTCAAACATACACATGTTAGGCATTGGCCATACCTGCAAACTCAGAAGGGCTGAAAAAGGTGACACATTTTATAAAGCCCCCCCTCCCCCCCCAAGAAGAAAATATAGGGGAAAGACAACATTTTCTTCAGGTAGAAAAAACTCACTCTGACTGTATTATTCAACGTTAAATGGTTCACCAGAGCAGGTGTTTCATCACTCATTAACGTTAAACCAGACACCAATGGGTCTTGTTTCATTAAATTACATGTTCATTTTTATTACGCTTATCTCTATGACAAGATGTACATAAAAATCTGATAACAACACTAATGCAGTGGAGATAGCCTTGACAAGATCCTTCACATTGAACTAACATGTGTAGGTTAACAACACAATTTGCTGATCTTACGTTAGCTGACTTACAGCCCTATGCATATATTTCATATTGATGATAAAGACAGTCTACTTCGTCATTCAGAGACCAT
>JACXGM010002559.1:0-46233 GCA_016801145.1 Umbra pygmaea
CCATTTTGTGACTAATCAGGACACAGGTAACATTTTGTGACTAATCAGGACACATGTACCATTTTGTGACTAATCAGGACACAGGTAACATTTTGTGACTAATCAAGACACAGGTAACATTTTGTGACTAATCAGGACACAGGTACCATTTTGTGACTAATCAGGACACAGGTACCATTTTGTGACTAATCAGGACACAGGTAACATTTTGTGACTAATCAGGACACAGGTACCATTTTGTGACTAATCAGGACACAGGTAACATTTTGTGACTAATCAGGACACAGGTAACATTTTGTCACTCATCAGGACACAGGTAACATTTTGAAAAGCAACTGTCTAGTTAATGTGTCTACTAAAACTTTAAAAACTACAGTACCAAAACAAAAACACATTTGCAATTGTATATTATTTTTTCAATGGACAACAGAAAAGTTTTTGTTATAAATAATTACATGAAATGTCCTGCTGTAGTCTTTCAACATCAGCTACTACTAACTTAAGAAGCTGCCATTTCATTAATGCTTAGACAACAATACTCATCCTGAAGCTAGCCACCTGCTGAGACAGCTACAATTACAAGATTCTTAAAGATCCTAAATGTTTTTTCTCCGTTTTTTTTTGAAGGGGGGGTCTAGTCACAATATAGTTCTCTGATTGCCCAATCCCAGCCGGCTCTCTTTCTAGACTTGCCATCAGCATTGGTCTGTACTGGGGGAGTTGGTTTCGAGGCGTGGCCTGTGGCAGGGGCAGACTTTACAAATGTAAAGAGTGGTGAATTAATTCTTTATGATGTATACAGTTATTTGTCAGGAAGCAGGGCCGGCCCGAGGCATAAGTGAACTAAGCAGCTGCCAGGGGGCCCTCATTAGAGTGCACAGGTGACTCAGCGTGGTAGGAGGGGGCCCCCAAATCATGATTTGGCAAATTCTGCTTAGGGCCTCCAAAAGGCTTGGGCCGGAACTGTTAGAAAGCGTCTGACCTAAACACAATACACTGTTCTCAACGTCACCAGAATAACCCAAATAGTAGGATGCTACCAAGGACTATAGCTAGCTTGAGCTGGCTGACATTATCCAGTACTTGATAAGGAATTAAAAAGCCCCAAAGGCCAAATCATAAAGAGAGTTGTTGTCACAGATGAAAGCTTAGCGAAGAGATTTATGGCTTCAGACTATTTATAAATCCATGAAAAGGTCTGATTGAGACTTCTATCTGTCTGTCTGCCAACAGAAAACTAAGTACTTTCTGAGTGCCAGCAGGATGTGGATATTTCCTTGTGGAAGACAAAACTGCTGATGTGTAATGGATATGCTATCTCTGTCCCTCCCCTCTCTCGCTCCCATGCTGTCATCATCTCCCTACATCTCCCTTCGCTTTGGAAGTGGCTCAAGTAGGTTATCTAGCAACCGAAAGGTTGGTGGTTCGATCCCCAGGTCCTCCTGACCAAGTGTCCATGAGCAAGACACCTAACCCCAGATGCTCTCTCTTTGCATGGCTGACACTGGAGTCAGTGTATGAATGTATGAATAAATGGGTGAATGCGAGGCATTGTAAAGTGATTTGAGTGGCCATTGGTTAGAAAAGCGCTATATAAATGCAGTCCATTTACCATTCTATGCTTCTGTCTAACACCATGTTTATCCCTGAAACTTTCCTCTCCTGCCAGTGGCCACGTCGCCAGATTTATGAAAATATATTTCATAATAATGAGCTAAAATCACCGAAACATCTGATCTTAATTGCAAACTTTGTGTAACAATCCAGCTATTTTAGCAGACGAAGGATAATTAATCATTAAGACAACTGAAATAAAATTGTTAAAGGTCCAAAATGTAAAACTGATAGGCAGCGTTTAAAATGGGTACTGCAGTCCAAATTCAAAATACCTGAAAGTCGTCTCACTCCGCCCCCTCTTCCCCAGAATTGAAACAAACGTGACAAACAAGATCAGCGCAACCATGACAAGCGAACCGTGTTTTATTACGTCTCTGGTCATGCAACCATTTAGAAACATGCAGAGGTTTTTTAGATTGTGTAGAATCTCTCTCTTTTGAACTCGTTCGTTTGTTTGCTGCTTCCATGGCTGTAGCGCGCTGGGTTTGTGTTTTTACAGGTAAGCCTGGCAACCCGGTCGTGCTGTTAAAGGGCAGTTGATAACAACACACAGGCAAAAACATGAACATAAATTCAGTCACGGAATGTACATTTCAAAAAGAAAAAATACTGACATTAGCATTGTTGTCAAAAAAGATAGTATTTCAGCTTAACATGTTTCCTTAATACCTGATGAGGCATTGGCGTCATTTTTGGATTTAATACATTACATATTGCACCTTTAACTATAAACAATAATATATAGCAATGTAGCCTAGATGAAATGTTCTTCTACAGCTTCTTCCTACAGGCCATCAGGGTGCTAAATGGACCAGATTAACTGTGCAAAGTCCACATTGTTGAGTTGGTGATTGAGTTTCTGCCTGAGGACTCCAGATGTCATTCCCCAGAGCATATCTGGTCGACCCTGCCCAGGCCTGTCTGGTGATGTTGCTGGTCTGTAGTCTCCATGGAGACTCTGGTCACAGCACACCCATTCCTGTATTGAAGGACCCATTAACGGTGGGGGCTCAACAGGACATTACAATATTTAAACCAGCCTGAAGAGGACTGGTCATCTCAATGAGTCTGGCCACTCTCTAGGTTTCTTCCCAAGTTCCACCTACTAGGGAGTGTACAAGAGTCTGTGCTTCAATTCTCATTGTTTCTTGCACTTTGGGGTTTTTATCCAGTCTCTGCAAATCACTGAAAACTGATGGTTTAAAAAGGGCTTTATTTAATTATGCTCTGTGTTTATTTCCAGTATGGTTTTGCCAGAAAAATTTGTACGAGCCAATCGGACGGCTTGCTGACACGTGGTTGGATGAACCATGTGAGCGCCCATCACCATCCTGCATTGTTCCAAGGAGTTGCAGAGCAGCTGAAAAGGCAGGGTTAAAAACCTAAAAACCTTTTTTGAGTAGCTTTTAAAAATGTGAGGTGACAGAGTATGGCGTAGTGGTCTAAGCTCTCGACTCTGGAGCATGCATGTCCCCTGGCCCAAAGAGTTTGAGTCCGACAGTCTGTGCCCTTCCTCTCGGTTTCCCTCTACATACCTGCATCTGTAGCCTCTGCTTCCTACTGTCCTGCCAATAAAAATAATAAGAAATCTTTAAAATGTGATATTTTTTTCAGCGCTATCTTGAAGGTTATTCCTGTTCAGTGTAATCCACCCCAAAAACATAAGGAAGAACACAGCACAACTGTCACACTCAGCCCAGTGTGGGTTGGCATAGACATTTGAACTGAGAATGGACTCCTTATATTGAGTAGTTAATTTAATGTATGATGTGTATTTTCGTTTAGTAAAAACCAATGAATTGCATTGTAGTGTTTAGTTGTTATTGTTGTATTGTGTATGTGCCAAAAGTTGTTGTGACACCTCTCTCTAGTTTGGCCCATTGCTAGGATATATCTAGGTTAGGTTAGGCTGGTATCTTGTACATCTGATAAGTAATGATTACGTTCAGCCGTGTTCTATTGGTCAGTTAGTTTGCTCTATATATACGGTGGCCAAACTAGATGGAGGAGTCGGGCATTGTCTTCTGTTACGTGCGTCTACGGTTCCGAACTTGTCTTCATGGACTCTACTGCTATATGCCCTCACCACAATATGCGTTGTAAGTAGAGATAAGATAAATTTGTACTAGTGTGTGTATTACCAGGTAGAGAACTTTACGCGTTTTGTGCCGCAGTCAAGAGCACAGTAATTTAATATTCCCCTGAAGTTGTGCTATTCACTCAAGTTATTCTTTGTCATATGTGTTGCAAGTCTGGAACCACGTCGCTTGTTTGATTAAAACTGCAACCTGCCATTACTGTTCAGTCTCCCTCCTTTACAACCCTAACACAATCGTGACAACAACATAATGAATGAAACACACAAAGGTAATTAAACTGGTAAAGAGCTAATTGTAAGGTCAGTAAGCCAAGCCTCTATTTTACCCTGACTGCCAGTCAATCCATATGATGGCCAATGGTCGATAAAGCCATACAGGAAGATGCTAACACGATTAGCATGGAGTCACTCAGGCAAAGCCAATGGTTCTGGATACAGTAATGTCCCTAAATAGCCTCAGACCAGCCTCTTATAACTACAGCTGCACTAAAATAGGGCTGAGTTTAAGCAACCAGTCGTACATCAGTAGCTAATTAAGAGCCAGTCATTGTCATTGGCTGGCTATGGGAGCCAAGACAGTGGGCTGATAATGAACTAAGATGGAGCATTTATAAAGTCCATTGTGTCAGTGCTATTAGACCTGGACCATTTGATTTGTTATAAGAAGTATTTTATGCACTGATATCAGCATATCTCTTTAAAGAAGATGTAAATAATGTTTTAGGTGAAAATTAGACAAAGTAGCAGGTCTTCAAAAGCAGTTTCCATAACTGACATTTAGCATAGTTAAGGACTGGTTGTGCTAATATTGGTCAGACACCAGTTGATTTGTTGGTTAATAGTTGTGGCATAAAACGTGACGTTATGTATTGTATCAAGTCAGTAGTTAGGCTTTGGGATGCAATGAGTGGAATCATAGGTGCTGTCACTTATGCAGCTATGTCACTATTTAATTTCCGGAGCGATAGAAATGTTATAAAATGTGCAATAAGCAGCAGTGGTAACAGAGATAAGTATAGTAGGTTAAGAAGGTAATGTACTGAGATGCTTGAACATGGGGTGATAAGCAGTGTAATAAGGACGGTGTAACAGCTGATACAGTTAACGTCATTGGACAAACAGACAGCAGGTGCTATTTGCTGGTGAACCCACCAATGGTGAACGTACTGTATGTATTATTTTCTCCACAGTGTTTCAGCATTGTTCCACTTAAGTGGACTGGTAATGAATCTATGCATCTCTAAGCCTGGAGCAAGGCACACGATGACGGGGAATACCAAGCTGAGCTCATTACCCCAAAACAGTGACTGTAAACACACAGCACCTTGACGGGGGATTAACAAGATCAAAGGAGAGTGAGACCCACCGAAAAGGCCAATACAGTGTTTTGTGAGAGAAAAAGACAGGTCTAAATCATCCCAAAGGGGCTGTGCATTTATTTTTCTCTAATACGTCCATTTAGGAGTTATGAAGCTCAGGTAAAAAAATGTTTTCGTACATCCCACCAACAGCATCCTGCTGTAATGATTTGGTGTACAGAGTTTGTGTTTGTGTGTGTGTGTATGTCCTGGTTTCTGTCTAAAATTATACTCCCACATTAGTGCCATCATTTTACATATCAAATTCAAATAAACAGAGCTATCATGCTGGCCAAACACTTTAGGGTGAGTACATTTACATATCTTGTACTCTTGTGTGGCTTGATAGGTAGAGAATGCTAGTGTTTTGTGTTAGATTGCCGCAAGGGACCAAAGAAAAAAAGAAATGTGAATATGTATGCACTTAAAACTGCGCGTCACTCTTGATAAGAGTAAATCTGCTAAATTATTCAAATGAAATCATGTGTATGCGCTCCAAAGGCTATCCTTATCATGACTATGATTATCCTAAGGCTTGCCTGACCCATTTTTAATGTGAACAACCTTTTAAACCTGTGCAAAAGGTTTAACTATTCTGATCTCATTTAGTTAAATCTGAAATTGACTGTGTTGTTAGCTCCAGGCTAATAGACTCTTGATGCACAATCAGTTGAGGAACAGTTTAAACTGTTGAGGATTTACCTTTACAACCTCTCATTTATCTCTTGTCTGTTTTTGGTTCTGTTTGGGTTTCGCATAACAGAAGAGGTTTCCCCTTTTTTGGCAAAGATGATTTTTCAAAACTGTAGGTCCAGTGCTTCAGGAACTATGAGATGTTGGAAGAAAGACACAGCTTTACACTTCAGCGTTTCCTCTACTGTCAATAAAACACATTTCTATAGTTTCTCTTTTGTTTTTCACCTAACATAACAGAGTTAAGAACATACCGTCAGCTCATTCTAAACCTCGTTAGAAATTTTGCTGACAATTGTTAGCTTTTGTATAGTTAAAACAGTAATGTTTTCTCAAGTAGGGTGGCCACGTTTGTTGCAAAATAGAGAAACCGGTTTGTGCCTAGTGTGGCGCCAGGCAAAATCATTATAGGATGTTAAACAGTTATCAGCAGCACATTGATGTAATTTCACAACATTGGCTTGGACATTTGTTATTCAGTAAAACAAGTGGGTGTCCATATTCATGATTCTTTCTCTCTCTCGCTCTCTCTCAGAAGGAATTTGATTAACAGGGTGGTTAGGGAGATTGTGACTCTTTTTTTTGTGTTTGGTATATGTGATTTATTATTTTACTACTGTAACGCTAATGGTGTATTGATGTTATGTAGAGGAAGGGAGACGGAATATAGGGACTTGCTTTTCTTTTAATGAAGAACGCATACAAAATAACATATAATACTCTGTTATCGGCATATTAGTCACATGCTGATATGACTGAAATGTCCAAGGGATGTCGCCAAGGTCCGTGACACCGGTCCCTAGTAACGCAAACAGCTATGGACTGTGACAGAGCCCCCCCTTAGGCACGGACCCAGAAGTGCCAGAAACCACAGGGGGCGGAGCAGGGGGAACAGGCACCCCGGGAGGCACATTTGCCACTGGATAAAGGGCCGGCCCAACTCTACCTCCTACCATCGACGGGGCCGCATGCCTGGAAGGAGAGCCTTCGATACTGACGACGGGGGCCGGGCAGCCGACACTGGGACAGGGGGTGAGGTTGCAGGCACCAGTGGACGAGACACCCCAGAGTCCAGTAGTGGAGGCATGGCTGTCGACACTGTTGGAACCACTCGCTCTGAAACTGTTGGTGGCTCTGCTGTGGGAGGCGGAACCATGTCCTCCTCAGCTATAGGTAGGTATGGGTACCGAAAAAAAGATTAAACAGACCCAGGGGCTAAATCATAAAATAATGTAGTATCGATAAGTGCCAACGTTATCGGTTCTGCTTTCGGCACCAATGAAATTTGTAAAAATACATTACCTATTTATTACTGCTACATAAACATTATCTTGCAAATTTTTTCTAACCAACCACTTCTAATTTGCTACACACACACACACACACGCACACACACACAAGAAATACTGATCACTAGTAGTGATAGAGGAGAAAAATAAACATTCAAAAGTGTGGTTACACTTCAGAGTCATGCTGACAGTGCTTGTTGCCAAAATTGCATCAAGACCTTTGCTTGTAAAGGCGGAAACACAAGGAATCTGTCCAAACACCTATCAAAGGTGTATCATACAGACAGAGAAAGTTAGTTTTCGACAGCCAAACTCGTAGTTCATCTCTCATCAGCCTAGAACCCACACATTGGAGTTAACTAAATTATAATAACATGGGTTAACCATTAGGCAGCAGATTCCTAACTTCTACCAGAGAAAAACATACATTAGTGATTTAATACATTGATTTTATATATGTACTACCTGAAAGGTTATAATCAAATATTTACAAAAATGTGAGGGGTGTATTTACTTTGGTGAGATACTGTGTATTGCTTACTTTTCTAAGTTACAGGAGAAGGAAATTATGTGCCAAATAGTTGCTGGGGATGATGCACCAAATGCATATTTTATCTCCTATTTAGCACCGACCAGCACTGACCATTTAGCTTTAGGGGTAAACCAGCAGTGCGATGCATGCGGCTATGCTAACACTTCAACATGGACAACCATAAAAGAAAGAGTACACTTCTATAAGCTTTATTATAACATTACGTAGTCTCAGACAAGGTGACAAAGCACGCAATGCATCAACCAGTTCTCCTTTTCTCTAGACTCTGGGCGCTTGACCACAGTCCTGACCACTGCGGAGTATCACCACTGACCTATCGGTTATCTGAACGTGTTTCTGGCCCCGGGCTATGGAGAGGCGTTTCCCCTTACACTGGCCAGATCTTTTTACTCTCTCTGGGTGAAAGACAATCAGCCTCCCGGTGCTCCTCCTCTGTCCCGCTCATATTGATCTGTCTCCTTTAAGAGGGCTGGTGTATCCAGGAGGGAGGTGTTGATACACAAGCCAAGACCATGTGAAGGCCTCAATTCAACGTGTGACTGATACTGTTGTGCGTCGTGCGGAGTTGCTACACATCAAGTTTGGTCTGCTATGAAGCAGTATGGCTTCAAGGGGTTTATTCCTGGTAAAGTCTCATTATTATTACCATATTCAGAAGTAATAATTGCTTGGTGTATTTATTGCGTGACCTTATAATCCGACATATTTTTGTGCATTCATTCATACAGTGCTTTAGTAAAAAAGGTGTTTGCACTGAAAAAGGTAGTGTGCTAAATATGTGTGGGAGGGTGAACTATGCTACTCCCAAAGCAGGCAGCGTGGGTGTCGTTTTTTTTCAAATGTGGATTCGGTATCATGTGTGCATTCCATGATATTTAACTTATTTTGTGTTTCTTTCCAGTCTTCAGTTCTTATCTAAGCCTGCAGTGCGCAGAGCTGGTCATCACAACTGAGGTGTTTTAATACTGAATGTAAACTTTCACATTAATTCATATAGACTTTGTTTTCTATCACATTAATTAAAAAAATATAATATTTTTTTATGAACTCAAATATCAATTGTATTCTTCACTTTTTTAATTCTTTCAAATTAATTCAAATAGTGATAATTTATTATATTAATTTACAACCCCAAATCCAAAAATGTATATATGATATAATATAACATAAAGACAAGGTATTTGAAGTTTCACCTAATCAACTGCATAGCTTTTTGAAGGTAAAAGTTTATTTTGAAATTTATGCATGCAACACTTGTTGGGACAGGAGCATGTGACAAGTTGAAAAAAGAAGGTGACGTGAGACAGGTGAGGCAATCGTGTAATCGTAGTGTATAAGGATCCTTCAGAGCAAGGATGGGTTGAGGCTCACCAATCTGTCAACAGATGCGTCAGTGAATAATCCAACACTTTGAGAACAACATTCCCCAACTTCTCTGGGCTTAGTCTAATCTGAGATGGACAGTAGCACAGTGTAATCGTGTTTTGTGGTCCAACGAGTCAACATTTCAAACAGTGTTTGCACAAAATAGCCAAAGAAGAAAAGGACCATCCAAGCTGTTATCAGCGTCAGGTCCAAAAGCCACCGTCTGTCATGGTATGTGTGTCAGTGACCATGGCATGGGTAACTTGCACATCAATGAGGGCAACACTAATGCAGAAAGATAGGAACAACACATGCTGCCATCCAGACGTCGTCTTTTCCAGGGACATCACAGCATTTTCCAGAAGGAAAATGCCAAACCATTTTCTGGATTACAAGCACATGGTTGCGTAAGCAGAGATTGCAGGTGATTGAGAATGTGTGGCTAAATAGCATAATGAAGTTGCACAGCTAAGGACATGCATAATGGATGAATGGGGGAAACTTCTGCTTGCTAAACTGAACCAACTGGTATCTTCAGTGTCCAATCGCTTAATAATTGTTATTAAAAGAAAAGTTGATGTTACACATTGTTAAACAGTTCACTGTCCCAACTTTTGTAGAATGTGTTGCAGCCATCAGATTTGAAATGAGTGTATATTTTCAAAACTAAATTCACAAAGTAAAACATAAAATAATATGTTAATATGTTTTCAATATAGTACAGGGTGAATTACTTTTTTGTTTTTTTTGCATTTTCCATACTGTCCCTACTTTTTTTGGAATTGGGGTTGAAAAGGTGATTATCACTATTATTCATCACAAATAAATAAATGTGCAGTGTCAGGTGTATCTATAAAACTGATATTTTAGCAGGTAACCACTTACATTTTAGTCATTTAGCAGATGTTCTTATCCAGAGTGACTTACAGTGATACAGGGATATTGCCCTGGAGCAACTTAGGGTAAAGTGCCTTGCTCAAGGACACAAGCACATTTGTCAGTCTGTAATTAAATCGGCAACCTTCCAACTACAAGTCTACAATGGAATTTTAATGGCAACAACTGAGCCCTCTGACGCTCCTCTAATGTCTCTTGATTCCACTGCTGGTTTGCTTCTAAAGCTAGCCAGCGTCGGGACCAATGCTGCTGGAAGTGTTGTTAGAGGGCCAGTAGGGGGCACTCTTCTCTCTGGTCTAAAGGTCATTCCCAATGCCCCAGTGCAGTGAAGGGGACATCTGCCCTGTGTAGGGTGCTGTCTTTCGTATGGGATGTCCTGACTCTCTGTGGTCATTAAAGGTACAATGGCACTATTCTTAAGAGTAGGGGTGTTAACTCCGATGTCCTGGACATTTTTCCAATCTGGCCCTCATACCGTCATGGCAATCTAAACATCCCCCGCTTTCCATTGGCTCTTTCATCTTTTTCCCTCCACCCTTTTCCCCAGCCCGTTGCAGTAAATGAGAAGCTGTTCTCAGTCAACTTGCCTGGTAAAATAAAGGTAAAACTAAAAACACAAACTCAAACAAGCAGTGGTTATAGAAGAACAAAAAGTAAGATCCATCAAGTCAGCAATCTCCCTGAGGGGAGGATGTGACGGGATTTGAACCTAGATGAAATAGTGAATTGAATGTCTGGATGTAACTTCCAGTCTACTGTGTTGCAATATAAAAAAATTGGGGTGAATCGCTTTTTCTGCCACATATCTGCACTCTAAAACAGCGAACATGCAGGTCTGAAAACCAGTGAACATGCAGGTCTGAAATCCTTGGACTGAGTTTTCACGTTTATTTACATACAAGAAGAATACAAGATGCTTATTGGCGCCTCGTATCCTGGACCATCTGTGCACCTGACCGTCGCCTTCATTAGCAACCTTTAATTATGCCATGCAAACAAGCAAATTAACCTCATAGGGACAGAGCCTGAGCACATGGCTGTTACCTAGACAACGGTTCCCCGGTGTTCGACTGTTACGGTGCAGTCAGTCTGAAAAATGGCATGGAACCTTTGTGTGTATAACAAAAAATGTGTATACTTTTACAGCCAATTAATTTAATTTCAATTATGAAGATGGAACAATAAACAGTATTGTGTTTTCAACTATTGTGTCAAGACAAACATGCACAGAGCTGGCTAACAATTTTAACATAACACTTATGTTTCGCAATCCTCCGTGATCAAATAAGGGGGCAGCTGTTTGCAGACAGTAAGCTCCCATAAATTTAGAAACAAATGGACAAATGGACTGGTCCAGTTCAAGTGTGGTTGCTGAATAGGGACATCATCCCAGTGTCATCTTTAAGATCGTTTAGCCAGAATGTTCTGCCAAGGTTGGGCAGTAGTGCTTAAATAAACAGGTGTGCAGTGGGCATCAGACTAGCTACAAGACAGTGTTTCATGTTTCAACAAAGATTTTGCATCACAAATCGCACCCTATGCCCTACGTAGGGCAGTACTTTGACCAGGGCTTTTATGGTCTACACGTGTTGGTGCACTACACAGATCTACGTAGCGAGTCCAAAGCAAAGCCTCTACATTTGGGACCTGCTGCCCAGGTCGACCCTGGAACCATTCATTCTTCCTGTGCACAGCTTGGCATAATGCCATTGGATGTCATCATGACCTTTAACCCTATCGTTAGCTCCCTAGTGGGGGACGATGGGGAACTTGGGCGCCGTCAAGGCCCGGTAAAGCTCGGCAGAACGTGTCTGGTGATGTGACGGAGGACATGATGTGGGAGGACGGGGGAGCAGATGAGTGCCGTTAGCGCAGGACAATCACATTTTGTTCTTGTGTTTAGGATAATTGTGCTTGGAGAAAGACAACACGGCACGTCCACCCGGTGTTGTAAAGCAGAAACTAAATCATTGAGGTAATGTGCCAAAATAGTGGGTGACGCTGGATCTCTAGCAATAAACAGTTTTCAAACAAAAGAGAGCAAACCTAGGGAGGCTGCTAGGATATGGGGGGATAGAAGTACAGCCCTACACTGTGAGACATGAATTATTACACTGTGTGATAGAAGTAACATCTGCTACATCTAGTCCTTGAAACGTAATTATGTCTGCATAGACCAGGGCAGGTTTTAGATGGACCTAAGCAATCTTTAAATGTGCATTATGTCATATCTTAGCTCATTGATGTATCATCATTATTCTGAATGCAGTATTTTCGTTAGCTACCTACAACAACTGTTTGGTAGCATAATTCCCAGTGGTTGTGAATGCAATAGACACTGTACAATTTTAAATGTTGGGCTATCTAAAGTAACAAAGTTGTGTCAAGATTATTGTAAAGGAGTTATCGGAGATAATATTTACTACATATAATATATACAGTTTACTGTAATATAAATTAATATGTAAAATTCCTCCACAAACATGTGGAGTTCAGTGGGATATTTCAATCTAGGTAATGTTGTTTCTACCTCAACCGACAATATAGATGCAATACACATGGTAATGTAATTCTGTACAAACAATAGAATTGTAATGGCAATGCGTCGGAGAAAGATACTGTGGTAAAACATTGAAATCTCCTCTTTGACTACCAGCAAAATTAGTCTATATTTAGGCTATCACTTTTGCCTTTGTGTATTTATCACTTTTTAACACACAAATATGAGTTTAATACTCAAATACGTGTCAACACCACTACTGTATGTTCATGTCATCATCAACAGTCCATACATGTTACAGTTAAAAACTACTTTTATTTTTAAAAACAACTTTTATACCATTTTTTATATCCTACCTATGTAACCCGCTGATTCGATTGGAGTGTAGCCGTTAGCAGGTCGGGTTCCTGGCACAGACTGAAATTTGCATTCAGGCAAAAATGATCAACTCTACAAACACGGGTCTTCTCTCCCTTTTTTGCAATATGCACAGCGTCAGACTTTTAAGCGGGGGATGGGCAATGTGTTAACTAAAGGTTAACTGACAAACCTAAGTAATGATATCAAACACACCCTCTCTCCCTTCCTCACCAGGCACACTCATCTCTGTACCTGACAGGTGGTATTTGGGGTTAGTTAACTGTTAGCTACTTGGCAGGTAACGTTGCAACGTAAGACCATGGCTAGCCAGTTGCACAGCAGATAGAAATAAATGAGGAAGAGGGAAAAAAACTCAAAATGGAGGAGCTCTGGACCTTTTGGACGACTCACTGTTCAAATGTTAAAAAATTCTTACTACTGAGTTGTTTCACCCAGCTAGCTCCTCTTAAATGTATGCACACTTTCTAAGATTTAAAGAGCCAGGGGGCTGACAATTTTGAGAAACACATTCTTAAATAGTCTCTGCTTTCTTCTTCTGTTGTTTTATTTATTTCTCTGCCTCACAATTGAATGCCACACTGTCTGTCAATGCAAAAGACCACTCACTGTAAAATCATTTAATTAAAACTTAGTAGCCAATTATTTGGGGCGTGTTTAAGAAGGCTCCAATTACAATAGCATGTCCTTCATAATTGTAGCTGGCTAGCCAGGGGCTAGTGCAACGTTACTGCAATAGAAGTCTCTTACAACAGCTATTATGATTGACATCCATGTACATTTATTAGTTGTGTACTCATTCTCCAGTCAGGGTTTGCATGTTTGTAAGATGCATAAAGACGTGGCACATTTTGTGTTATGTTTGTTTGGAATCTCTGTTAGCAGGATCTTTATTTGCTTAGCTGTTATATGTGTTGGTCAGCTTTTACTTTGTCACAAAGGATGACAACAGAATTAACAGTACAGGGTACGTACCATGAGGTGATTGTCTAGTAAGAGTTTATCTGTAATAGTGAGTCAGGGCTCTACATTTAAGTCTACAGCACATGCTGTATGTGTCCTTACTATCTATATCACACCGTATCAAATTTGGAAGAAGAACAATATGTATTCAATGTGTATACAAATTACCAGCCTCAAACCCAGTTCTTGTGTTCAATAAAATAGCACATTCGATGTTTTGGGGCAATCTTTTTTTTTTTATTAGACAGCCAACACAAAAAGAGTCAAATATGAAATCAGGAGAAATTGTGCGCTTGAAGGGCTTGAATCCCACCCACGTCAGCACCAGTCAACCGGCCTGGTCCAAACGGGGCCAGATTAACCACTAGACCCCGAGGCCAATTATTATTCTTTGTTTTGAAGCAACTGGCTACTTGAGACCTTGAAACTAGAAGGTCGCATCTTCGCAAAGCACTGTTCTGAGATATTGAGCATTGTGTATTTCATAACCTAGAGCTCAGAAATGTTTTTTTTGTCAATACGGGCTTTACTGAATATGGTCTTGTAAAAATAATTCACATTTGTGTACAATGGTAGATACTGTACATTTAAAGATGTTATCCAGCCCCAGAAACAAAAATCATTACGGTATAAATGAGAAGAGTATAAGTTCTATTAATCTGTCAAATATTATGTTTAACAGTGATTTTATGAAGTGGTCGGTCTTCGAAATCTAAATATTGTTGTGTAACATAATATCATCACATTTCCTAAAGCTTTTAAAACAATTACCTGCATATCAGATTATCAAATCACACAGGACATGGTATGGACATACAGCAATGTGAAAAACTTCTGTAGGTACAGTATACCCCCAAGAAAGTCATCATTATTTGTACAGATTTTAACATATTTTATATAGTTAATATACTCTTAATATTTAAATTGGTTACAATTACAAACAGCTGCAAATTATTGGAAGAAAATTCAAGAGTAATTGGGAGGTTCTAGCCTCCGGTAAATATTACACTTGTAGTCCGGATTGTTCTTTTTTATTTTACTTTCTTCGCGGCCAAGACACTTAAAGGACTGACTGCCTGATTTATATGTCTTGCAGGCTCTTGCCCTACAAAATGGATGATTGGCAATAATGATCTGTATTTTTCAACAATTAATTTACTATTTTTGGTTAAAACAGCATCATTAAGCAAATACAAAATATTAATTATTGAATACACTAGGTGTGTAATGAGGTGCTTTCCCCTGAGTTCATGTGTTCCATGTTAATGTTAGGGTTGGTTGCTCCTTACACTATTGTTTTGTTTACCGTTCTTTCTTATCTTATAAGGCACGTTTGCCGTGATTTCTCACTTGCTTCCGGGCTTTCCATGGCAATGCCTGTGTTTGACGTCCCAAAGCTATGAACTCTGGGCAATTCCCTTAGACAAATTCTGCAGAAATGAGACTTAGGAAAAGGGTGCATAAAGGGCTCATAATGTCCACAAGAGCGCACTCGTGCACTTGACGATTTCACAGTGGTTGTGTCCCCCAAAAATATGCTGCAAGAGAAAATAAATAGAAAGGTCACCCCAATTATTTTCAACAAGTACATTGTAATTGGACTGATTTGAAGTGGTAGTGTACCAAAAGAATAAAAACATAAATATATTGGTTCTAATAATAGCAGGTAAAAAAGTATGTGTAATATTATGTATGCCTAAAATTAGAAGTAAAGGACGCTGATTGAGAGGGGATTAAATACTTATTTCAATCATTGTAATGAAAATCAATTATTTTTTTGTTGTTATTCTGTCTCTCACTGTTCAAATAAACATACCAGTAAAATTATAGACTGATAATTTCTTTGTCAGTGGGCAAACCTACAAAATCAGCAGGGGATCAAATACATTTTTCCCCTCACTGTGTGTTCTTGGAAACGCCCAGGCCTACTGTACATCAAACAGAATACAGAAGGGCTTTCATCGTTGCAGACTCTGATCCAAGCAGTTGCATTTGTAAAACTTTGACATGGATATACAGTATATGTGCAATTGGAGCAATTTTCATTCAGTCCCTAGTGTGCCAGTGAAAATTTTTTGCTTCATCACCATAGTTTTGTTTTTTAAATTTCCTTTTCTTTCAGCATTATTCATTCAGATTGGGCTAATGTACATTTGACCAACTGAGAGTGCTTGTCCCTGTAATGCTGTCTGCTGCTGTGATCACCACACACTTTCTCACTGACATAGGAAGAAGAAAAGGACTGTTGCAATACTAGGAAAAACATGATTATTTCACTTTAATTTTTTGCTCCCCATTTCACTCTTCCTCAAACTTGTCATATCCAATCAATCATATGTAGTTGTGTGCGAACGTTTGGGCACCCCTGGAAAAAATTATGTTACAACGAATCTTTCTGTGAACAGATATTGACCTCACATCTACATTCACAAAGTGAAGCATGCCATCTTTCTGCAACATTAAATACAGAATTATGATTTTTTGTTACTTGCATTTATTACAGATTATTACAGACAAAATACTAAACAGAAGCCAAAAAATAGATGCTGAATTAAGCTAATATTAGGTGTTAGGCATGTGCGGGAAACCGGTACTGAGAAATTACTGCGGTACCAGCATTTTAAAACTGTACTATATCTAGAATTTTACATATCTCGATACTCAAATTATAACATTGCGTTAAATAATGCATCTTGCTTTCAATCGGAACGAAAGGAAGGAAAATTCTGGCAAAATCAATTACATTGGAAAATAAATGCTGTGACATTAGGGAATTGGGCGTTCCAATTGCCCTGTGAGAATGTGTTTATATGTAAATGTGTGAGAGTTGCTGCTTAGAGAGATGGCAACGGAGCACAATCATCATTATGTAAAAGCATGCTGCTTGTAGTAAAATATGGATGTACTTTGCTTACAAGCCAAGTGATAAAGGGATACCCCAATACAGTGCAGCGCTAGTTTGAAAAGGTGTTTCAAAGTTGTCTCGCGAATGAGACAAGACGGATTGAAGTTTCATCGTCACAGTAAGCACTGTCACATCCACACAACAACGAAGGCACGCGTGTTCCCATTCCGTGAATAATCATAGGATATCAAGCAATATCAGGCCTACTGAAAAACATTCCCGTTTTCTCTATATGCACAAAATGCACAACTTTCGATTTGAAACAATCAAATAACAAACGACCATGTTTAGAGTTACTCAGATGTGGTTTGATTATTCATAATTTCTTATTATTTCGAAATGTAATAATTAAATGAATATCTCAGCAACAAGGAGTAAATAAGATAAGAAATTAACCCCTGGAGGAAATCCAGGTGTTTAGAATCCAGGTGCACAGAATAGGGGCAATTATGCCTATACAATATAATAGCCTAAGAATAAAATAAGACAAAACATGACAACAGAATATTGTGTATTACATAGATAACACATAATTATATTGTGTATTACATAGACTACAGTTTTCAATTGTCAGATACTTTCTTAATACACATTATTTTTAAATGTGTGTTTATGGTTATCAGTGATTTTGCCCTGGTATAGATTTGGTATTGATACCGAGGTACCAAAGCAAGTATCAGTATAGAAGTCAAAATACTGATATCAGAACATCCCTACACAGCAAAATCACCAGTGTTAAATCAACTCTGAGAGTGTTAAAGTAACACTGTCAGTGTCTATATGTCTTATTTTATTCTTAGGCTATTGAGAAATGCTACGCTAGGCCACACGATTCTATTTTATTGGAATATGTTAAATATGTGTCTATATGCCCGTATATCTTGACTACATTAGCTATTAGGCCTACAGTTGTTTCAAATTAGCTGTTTTGTATTTTTATGTTGTCTTGTTCAGCAGAAGTGCTTTATACATATAGTGAGGTTTCAGCACCATGGACAGTACGCCATTCCAATAATTCCCAAAGCTAATGCAAATGTTATCAGAAATTCCTTTGTTTAAGCTGTGATTAATTGAGCTTGCCTCTTGTATTCCACCTGGATCACCAGACAGCATAACGCAGTTGCTACAATGTATTTGATTCCTGCCAGTGCCTAGTGGTTAGAGCATCTCCCCACTAACTGACAGCTGGGTAGACCAAATGCCTTAGCTTGCAAGGTGAAAATGATGAAGGAAATATGATTCCACGGAATAATATCAGAATATACATTGAGAAACAGAATTTTCTTTGTGACATGAAAACATATTTTTCAGCAAAGATCAACATATGAGGTTGACATGTCATCTTTTTGAAAACAATTATAGTGTCAACTCTGTAAGACGCATCTCTTACAGTGTATAAAAAACAAACATCAGCCAGTAGACTTATGTTGGTCTCCAGAGATGACTGAATAAAGCGTGCTTCTGGAAAGTGTAGTCTAATGTGCTCCATCGCACAATTATGGACTCTATACCTTTGAACTTTCCAGCTTTTGTATATTTAAACAAAAAGGCACAGGGGATGTTGTACACGGCCAGAATGCCACAGCAATGAGCTGTTTTTAGGCACAACGCCTTACTTTCTGTTACAAACTGGTTACAAATGCATGAGAGCATGTAATAAGTGATGTGATGTCATACTCCTGATATACAACCGTATACGCCACAGTTATCAGCCAATCACTGTTATTCTTTGCAGCTTTTTTATATGTTGTTTGCCTTGACCATGCTTGGTAATTTGTCTTCCAGTAATACTTCCACATTCACATGCGTTATACAGCCATCTGTGAAAGATGCATTGGGGACACTGCCAATGAGTGCACTAGTTTGTCTGGACGGCAGGACGCGGGCAGGCTTCACTATACCGATACAGGACCAAACTGCTGCTACACAACACCCCCCCCATCTCGTTCTCCCTTTCTCCTTCTAGTATCTGTATCCTGTACCTCTCTCTGTGTCCGTCTCAGATCTCCAATCACCCCTTTCTATCCATCCTATTAACCCCTTACTCTTTCCCTCTCGCTCTCCATTTCCCCACTACTCCCTTGCTCCCTATTCATCCCTCCTATCCGTGCCTCTCTCTCTCTCTCTCCCTCTCTCACTCTCTTTTTTAAGTGCAGGATTTCATCTCTATGGTAACATGAGTCTGTGGGGCCTGAGTGGGTTTAAACACTTTGGTGGACACACACACACAAACACACACACACACACACAGGGCGCGCACACTCACTCTCTTTCTGGCACTATTACACACACACGCTGCCCGACAGACCCTGCGTGTCACGTGACCCTGCACTGGATCACACACCAAGATACTCTCACCTACGCATAAAACACAAACGACACTAGTCAGCTATTTAGAAAGAAACAACTACTGCTTTGTGTAATTGCACTTACAATTTTGAAAGTTTTACTACACTACCTGTTTGTCGATTTTTTTAAAATAAAAATTGATACCTTCGTTCACAAGGTGACATTAAATTGATCAGAAGTTATAGTCAAAATATGTTGAATTAAGGATGAGCTAAAGGTTTCATCATTTGGACACTGAAGTAATGGCTGTTGAAAATAGTACTGTATTCAGTATGTAACTGTGCCTGCTCCCTTCAACACACTTAGAAGTTTCCCAAACAATACAACTACTCCCTTATCACGCCCATATAACCAATATAACCACAGGCACCTTTGAACATGGAACACACTCTGCCACCTCCCTTAGAAATGAGACACACTTCAATTTTCAAAACAGCCGTCTTCACTTGGGCTGAATAAGTAATGTTACTATCCAGCCATACAGTAGCTAATTACCATGTAATATTATACAGTATATAAAATGTACAATGTGTTATTAAGTTCACCGCTAGCCTAAGATAAAATATTGTGAGATTAAAGCTCCTACATTATTGGCTATCATATAATTTAAGATTTATTTTCTCAAGTGTTTGTTTCGTTATTTAGCCACCTTTCATTGACTTGATAAATCCACTTCTATGATTTGTGGAAAATAAATGGATTCTGGATTTACTTTTCACACACATATCTCAGCTATGATAGAATGTTTGTTTAATTACAAAAAGCCAGTTCAACATTGGAGGTATCCTAATATAATATTTTGAGTGCTATTGAGTGCTTGAAAGAGCCTGACCAGAAACTTGAGAAGGGATCAGTTAGGTTACTGTTGGCTCACTTGGCTGCGTAGTTAAATAATGACTCTTTTATGGAAATAAATGGTTTGGAAATCAAAACGAGTTTACCTATGATGTGTGATAAAGTATTAGCGAGCCTGATCCAGTGATAATGGGCTACAATTTCTTCAAGACTTTCTTTCTCAACAAATAGTTTAGAATGCCATTTTGTAAGAAGTAGACAACGTTGTGTAGCCTATGTCAGAGCAAATCAGAACTCGGAGATGTGTGCAATATGTGTCACTCACACAAAAGCGTGGTAAAGCAGCGCCCATCCTCGCGGTCTCTCCAGGGCGTCATAAATAAGTGTTTGGATTCGTCGCTTCCTGATGTTATTCCGCTTAACGGGTCGTGTGTACCCGAGTGGGGTCTTCGCCAACAGTCCAAAACCTTGCGTGCTCCTCTTGAAATCTTCCCTACCTGGAGCCACCAACAGGAGCGCTCCATCTTTGTCAGCCCCGGAACCTTGGTCCAAGTCCACGGGCAGCGCTGGTGTCTTCTTCTCCCTCTGCTCCTCCGTACCGGCGTTTGCAACATTTCTGGACCTGATCCCCATGTTCAGTTGTGATCTTTGGAGCAGCGCTTGTGGAGATCTCGTATGAGCTGCATGCCATGATCTGAGGCGATAGATCAAGATGACTTCAACATGGGGTCATTTAAGGAGATGCTGCCTTTCATGAAGAGGGTTGAACGTCAGTCTGACTGAAGATAGGGGGGGTAGAGAGAAAGAGCTCTGTCAAAGACGCGAACACTACACCTGGCACACTTTGGAGGCAAGGCTTCAGAGAAGAGGAGCCTCGATGTAATACTAAGGGTGTAGTGTTTGCTGAGAAAGATTTCATTTATGAAGAGTTAATATAGATTATACGAGCTATGAACCAATACAACATATGTAGTAATCGATTAAAACATTCGACCACATCGAGAAGATCGTGGAATGTTGTTTAATAAACCCCGTTATTAAATATAGGCTAGTACAAATAGACAAAATAGTATAATAAACATAAGCTATGCGAACTCACAACAACGGTTAAATCGTCCATAACAGCGACACGTCCAGGTAACCTATACTGTTAGAATAACCGACCGCTCTCGACAAAGCATGATTTCTTTCTCAAGCCAGCTTCTTCCTCCCAGTCTCCACCTGCCGCTCCCGACAAAACAAACAATGTGAGAAAAGAGGGGTGGGGTGGTTGGTTGGTTGGTTGGGATGTGTCTTGCGTAAAGAGTCGACTTGATACTGAAATTGAAGCCCAGCTTCACGACGCCTCACCATAGTGAAGCGGTCTTCTGCTGCAAGTGCTGACATTGCATATCCAAATGACAGTCGCTCACGAACATTTGCAGTATATCAACCATAGAAAATAAATATATTTAATTAAAATAAATCTATAGATTCCATTTCTATGATATTAACGTTATTTATTTGAAATTAATTCCAAATAGTTTAGGCTAGCCGGTTTCTTTTTTATTGTATAGTAAAATAAAATAAATGTGTTCATTGTTCTCGATGAGAATCACATAAAACGTTGATATGGAACAGTCCTTATTAGAAATTTGATGGGCTATTTATGATACACGTTTTGCCTAATCATTCAAACATTTTAAATCCTACTTATATTATTATATTTATAGCCAGAGGGGGCAATGACTACTATTACTATGATGGGTTTATGTACCCCTACCCTGTTACCATTGAGGTCATGGTAGTTATTATTATTACTATATGGGGTTAATGTACCCCTACTCTGTTACCATTTATATCATGGTAGTTATTATTATTACTATATGGGGTTTATGTAACCCTACCCTGTTACCATTGATATCATGGTAGTTATTATTATTACTATATGGGGTTTATGTACCCCTACCCTGTAACCATTGATATCATGGTAGTTATTATTATTACTATATGGGGTTTATGTACCCCTAACCTGTAACCATTGATGTCATGGTAGTTATTATTATTACTATATGGGTTTATGTACCCCTACCCTGTTACCATTGAGGTCATGGTAGTTTTAACCAGTAAAAGTGGGTGTGTCACAAATGTGAGCAAGTAAAAGGTTTCTGAAGGTATAAGAGGACATGAACAGGTAAACAAGGGCTTATACTGTTCCAGCTGCCTCTGGTGACAAACATCTCTGATGTGGTCGCTGTGAAGTCCTCCCCTCTGAGATTCTGGGCGACGGTGCCACAAGGAATTTGATGATTCATCCGAATTTTACTGCTGAGCCCTCAATCTAGAGAGGGACAGGTGAAAGACATTTCCTGGAGCCAACCACTACCTTTACTGTATCGTCTGTGTTCCAGGTTCTTTTGAATGCACCAGACCATAAGCCGCTTGACCTTTCCACTTTAAATTAACCCACAAGAGTAGCATCATCTGTGAACAATTAGCTTTACAGGGGCATTCTTCAAAGACCAGTCGATGGTTTAGACTGGGTAAAGGAGGGCTACATACAATACAATAAATAGTCTGATGTGTATACTGACATGGAGTCAGTGTTCTGAAATGTAATTGTATAGGTGGAGCAGTAGAAATTCACCTGGAACATTTGGTCTAGTTGTAGTTGTGAATGCGAGGGTGAATGGGAAATGTAGTTGTTTTTGTCTCTGATAATGTCCCTGTGTGTCCCAATCTGTGGCATCAACACAGACCTTTAGCTTGTCTGGCCGTTTCTCTGCAGTTTTCTGGCAGGATTTTGAAACTATGTCTTTATGCAGGATTAACTGAAAGTCACCGAGCTGTCGTGGTGAAAATCTGGCATTCTGTTTCTGATCAAAGCATTTTAATGAAATTATTCTCTCTGCTTGAAAGTTGAACTTGTTCTCTGTCAACTTACCTTGTAAAACAGAAAGGAAATAGAGCAAGCTTAGTTTTAGTGGGCCGGTGATGAGATCTCAACTACAGTGGAATTATGCTTTAGTATTACCTTTATGAGTGGTAGCAAATTTGACACGAAGAGAAACCGTGTACATACTATACTGCCCCCAATAGAAAGCGAGGAAGATGGTGAGGAATGCAAAGAACACAGATCACAGTTTCAGAGCTGCAGTTTAGTGGGATGATGGGATCTCGTGGATATCAAGTCTCAATGCCACGTTGATGTAAACAAGTGCTTTAAAAATGTTGCAACGTTTGAAATTTGCCAATCGTTACTGGACCTTCACTACAACCTTCAGGGACATCTATGGATTGTGAGAGCTGTGAATTGATTTAGCATCCACTTAAACAATTTCATTGACATGACTACACCCTCTGAATGGCCTATAATTTGTTCCTCAAATTCGGATTCTGCATTGAGGCGGAACGTGTTCTCATTGCAATACGTGTGTGACCGTACGTAATTTACGTAGACAGACTTACGTAGTATATGGCCATTCAAACGTAAACTCCCAAATGAACTGAATGGCCATTCTATGGAAACATTGCAAAGAACAGGGTTGGTAGGTTACTTTTTAAATGTAATCCATTACAGTTTACAGTTACCAATCCACAACTGTAACAGTAATGTAACTTTTGGATTACTCAAACTCAGTAAAGTAATCTGATTACTTTCCATTACTTTTTAGATTACTGTAAAAAGCTAGTTTATAACCAGTTGAATGGCATTGCAGGAAGTTTATTTACATAACCTGGTTTAAGACTAAATCAAAATCCAAATTATGTGGCCCGCCCAAAAAAGCAAGAGTTACTCAACAAAAAATTGTAACAAGACATTACTCAACAAAAAGAGAAACAACCTCTTTCTATGGACAGGTCAAGAAAAAAGAGAAAGGACAATGGATTTCATTTATCTTGTATACCATATTGACCTGTTTATTTAAACTAATATTGACCAAAACATAAGTGATAGAGCAGGTACTGTATCTCCAACCCTGGTCTTGGAGAGCTAGACAGCTCCCAGTTAGGAGTAGTAATACCATAATAACTGCGGAGCTCTGCAGTCATATAACAGTACTGTCACTTAACTGATATACCATATGTCCACAAACATAAAAATGCTAAAAACCTTGCTATGGTAGAGCATGCTGGGAAATATAATGGAGAACCTCTTAGCAGCCCTAACTGCGAAGGGAAGCAGATGTTTAATTTGGCTCTAAACCAGTCTGTTTATACACCATATTAAAATCTTTTTAATTGAGACTATACAATTTACCTGTGGTCCACAACTTTGTCCATTTTTATAGTTCACTTGTATTATTTTTCAAGGATTATTCTGGCAAGAAATTCATTCAGCTGTGTGTAAAATACATAATTTTTACTTTCATTTTAGGGCAAATATTTTTTTGGGGGAAACTTTCAAAATCTCATACAGTTGGGTTCAAATTCCAAAAAGTGGACATAAATGCGGATGTAATGATTTACATTGTGGTCACGGTTGGAGTATGGAGTAATCCAGGGGTGTACAATGATAGAGTAGTGGTGTCAAGGTAGCGAGTAGAACAATGGTATGTATTTAGCAGGATACTATGCTATTTGGAACACAGGTAGTCATGGAGTGTACACATATACTCGAGTAAAACATAGGAGGTACAACAAATATGACAATACTCTATGCTCTAAAGTGGCAAAGAGGCTTAGGCTAAAGATACAAAGAGCGTACGCATGTACTCAAACTACACATAAACAGAACACTACTTACATATCAACACTTACCACCTGGACAACATAACCACAACATCGACATAGCAACAATGAACGGCCCCGCCCTCTGGACACCTGAGCTCATAGAGCTCTAGAGTACTCATTTAGAGCAGCTGATAGTAATAGGCAATTAGGTGCAACCAGCTTAAACTACTAACATATTATCAAACCTGGCAGAATCGACGGTTGTCCAGAGGGTGGTGCCAACGTACCATATACACACATAATTCAACTCAAAACCACAGTACCTTAGACCGGATAATACAGAACACACATACATACATACATACATACATACATACATACATACATACATACATACATACATACATACATACATACATACATACATACATACATACATACATATACATATATGTATACAGAATGCCTTATGTTTTTTGATACTCCTAAACGTAAAAGTATATACAAGTAATCCTACATTCTTTTCAAAAGTGTCTGTACTCCGATAAAATATTTTTTGCCAGTAACATAACTGATTACAGTTATTTTCTTTACTTGTAATAAGTTACTCCCCAGCCCTGGCCAAGAATAGAACAATCGTTTGCAATTTAGGGTACTTAAGTTTAGGCATAAATGCTAGGTTAACTGAGGTTAAGGTTAGGTATGGACTGTCTTAAAGTACAAGGCTTTGTACAAATGTCCTTTTTGTGTGATTGTTTACAATTCGCCATGAGTAACCTGTCCGGATGTCTGCCTGATCAAGAACATTGTGTTCACAAACACACTTCTCCCCCAAAAAATAGGGCAATATTTTGACCATTCAAATCCTAGGGGAACTATGTGTTGCATTTCTATATTTTGACCTGGTTTTAATATTTATACCAGTAAAGCATGACTCATCTTTATACTTACTACACAAGGGAGACACACAACAGTGAGGTGGTGGACATAACAGCTGTAGTTAGGATTTCCCTCAATGTCCTCTGAGTGCAGTGGTTTAAACCACGATTGCTGCACTAACGTGTTGGAAAGACGCTTTCAATTTCATGCAATGGCTTTACTCTTATTAACCAGGCAATCTTTTTTCCTCAACATTTACTTAGTATTCACTTAGCAATCCAATAGCCATTGTCATACTAATAAAGGGAGCTTGGAAGTACTCTCATAGTGTGTACTACCAGAAATAAATACTAGCATCATATTAGTTGTATAATATATGAACATATCACAATAAGTTAGACGCAATATATATAAAGTGCTGTGCCAAAGACTTGGATGTCATAGCTTTCGTTAACACAAATCTAGTCTTTTGCATTAGCGTGTCAGTAGAATCTTTTGCTTTCAAACATTAATTTCCAAAGAAATGCAATGTTAGAGAAAATTATTTGTGTTTTGTGTAATAGACCACTTTTCAGATATACGGTACACCTGATTGCCTTATTCTGTAGGTATATAGGCCAGTGCATGTTGAAACAAAGGTAAACAAACCTGTGCTAACAAACCTATGCTAACGTTAGCATACCATTTTCTCTTACCGTCTAACTATTAAATGATTAACTATCATAGGGTAAGTAATGAGTTGAATTATGCTGCCTCTCAGCAGACATCATCTGGTAGGGACTACTACTGGTAGGGTATCTGGTAGGGTACTACTGCATATCTTGATTCTCTAAACATTATGTCTAGGATAGCATTTCTCAAGATTAGCATCTAGGTTCAGACTACCACCTGACCCTGCTGCCACTTGCCCTTACTTTGGCCTCATACCACCAGACGCATCACTATAAATATATCATTGCGGTGTAATGAAACCGTGTAATATTATGTTGATTTATGTTTTTTCCACATATAGACACTACAAGATACAGGATTCAGTCTGCTATCTGGTTGCGTTACCTTTTAACCCACCCACTAAATCCACCAACTTTCAACTATGAACTGCAGTTTAATTCATTATGTTTAAATTATGAAGATCCAATAATCTATTAAAGGTTTCCAGATTATCAATATCTCAGTTGAAGCAGAAGAGGAGTGGTGATCAATATATACTGCATGCTCAAGGAATGAAACGTTGGCCAGCCATGTAGTTCTGCTACCTTTGGTATATTGTGCACCCTATGAAGTGTGACCCTGTGATGCAGCCTGTCATTATACTCTTTATGGTACCTTCTAGAACATTCTGGTGCACGCTGAATTTCTTTAGTCTCCTAGGGTTGTATAGTGGCTGCCATGTTTTCTTCAGCAGCGTGACTGTATGCAGTGTCCAGTCCAGCCTCTCAGATATGTTGGCCCCAAGGAGCTTGATGTGTGATTGATTTGAGCATGTGAAGTTAACGCTTTAAAGTTAGTTAATGTTTTTCTTTATAAATAAACAATTGTGCAAAAGTAAAACTTGAATGAGTTAGCATGAACAGCAGCATGCCCGGATTACCCACTGGGCATTATGGGCACGGGCCCAGGGGCCCATGCGCACGTGGGGCCCAAGCAAAGGAAAAAAAAATTACATTTCAGATAATGACACCATGTATAACCAGAGAAAAGGCATGCTGATATTTGTATTCATTTAAATAGAATTATATAATTGGTCAAGTGCAGGTATGGAAAGCACTGACGTAAAAACCCGCCCCTGCGCAGCCTTCAAATAACCCTGCGCTGAATTGAGTGGACTGTGGGATCTGTCGTTCTATGTCTGTATTTGGGGCGCAGATGGCTCAGTGAGTAGGGAGTCAGACTTGTAGTCAGAAGGTTGCCAGTTTGATTCCCGACTGAGCCAAATGTCGTTGTGTCCTTGGCCAAGACACTTTATTCCAATTGCTCCCAGGTTGTTGCTGTAAATAAGAAATTTTTCTTAGTCAACTTACCTGGTTATATAAAGGTTAAATTAAAAAAAACAATTAAATGTCACCAAAAAAGAGTGAGAGAAGCGGTTGTACTAAACGCAAACGAAAAAGAGAAAAGGAGAGGGAGGTGTCTTTATTAAGACAGGTTCCATCTATCAAAACATTCTTCAAAAGTAGCCAGGCCCAGTAGGATTATTGGGGTGAGGAAAGTGTGGTAAATCATGACGAACAAGCTAACCACCAGGGACAGGAGGAGGCTAGTGTTAGCAGCGCAGCACAACCTGCTAGCCTCCCTTACTTATAATCAGCTGTGCTGTCAACTGCCAATCAGTTGATCGCCTATTTACTATCGACGACAGGTAATATTTATTGCTTTGCCTGTATGCTTTTTCCTACCAAGAAAAAATAAATTTGTTAGTGTTTTTTCTGACTGGAAACACCCCGAACGTGTGTGTGAGCATGAGAAAAGAACAGAGCATAGTAATTGAATGTTAGCATTGCTTCAGCGCTCATCTGTCACTGGGAGCGGGTCTGTGAACGCTAAACTAGTGCAGTAGCTAGATGGAGAGAAACAGTATTGGTGGGAGGTGCTCAAGCGGGATGTGGCTGTCATAAAGTTAAATGAAATATAGTATTCTCCAAAAACAAAAAAACAAGCTGCTTTCTTTTACATTTGAAATGTACATTTACATTTAGGGCATTTGGCAGACACTTTTATCCAAAGCGACTACATGCAGTACATTTGTCAATATTTGGACATACACCAGCAATTGTCATTTGTAAGCAACCAATATTATACGAGAATACTTACAGCATCTTGTAATGTGTCTACTTCAATTCAATCATCGAACAAAGTGCCTAGTGGCCTTGAATAATAAAGTGCTAAATACATAAGTGCAGAATCTTTTAGTATAAAGTAGAAAGATTAGAAAGAAGAGTAAAAAAACATTTGGGGAAGAAACTTGAGTTAAGATTTTTCACGTTTTTTGACAAGTTGACCTATACTGTTGGCACCCATTTCCTCACAGAAAGAGGAGAGGAGAGAGAGAGCGGCAACCCCTGGAGAGCCGAGGAGGACAGGACAGGACAGGAGAGAGACAGACAGGAAGGAAACATTAATGGATGTATGTGTTTGTGTGTGAAATATGGACAAATTTGATTCATAGAACTGGATTGGTAAAGGTGAGGCACTATGTGCTTGCATATGCCAGGTAGTTGCTCACTAGAGGTGTTACCAAAGGGTGAGCATCCGGTTAGGCAAATTGACGCAAATCAGGAAGTGCCTTAAACAGGCCCGGATTAAGAATTCAGAGGCCCCTGGGCACAATGTGTTGTAGGGCCCCCCACCCACATAATCAAGTTTTTGAATTTTTTGTTACTATTTGCTGGTAACAAATAGATTGTATAATTACTGGATGGAGCCATGTGTGACGTCACCCATTGGTTTGTTAGGATCTGATTTGGGTCATCTTTTTCATCTGCGCCTGAAATTGCTGTTACGGGCGCAGACATCTTGGTTGCTGATGTGACTATTTTAGACTACAGGGAGGAGTAATCTAGCTAGCTAACAGTTATTAATTGGGATGCTAACGAAAAGAGTATTAAAACATAATATTAAACAAAATGTAACGTTACTTACCGGAAAAAAGTGAAATGCCAACTGCTTTGAGTGTCTTGTCGTACAACCAAACGCCATAACCACGCCATAAATGCCCCTTTGCTTTATCGCCGATTTTAAAATCGATAAGACCATTATTAAAAAAATGAACATCATGATAAACTGCAGAAGGTTTAAATCTAGTGATTGACACCATATTGAGGGCTTGGAGCCAGAGGGGCGTGAGTGGCATTTTGGGTGAATATGAGTTCTTAATATCAAATTCAAGGTCTCGATGAGCTCTATCCAATGGTGCCAAAAATACCTATCTGAGATCAAACTGTATTCAATAAAGCAACAAAACAAGAAAGACCTAACACAAAAGTGTGAGTAATGTTTGGAGCCAGAAGGATGTAAATAAACTTATGCCCTTCTGGCTCTGAAAAATACATGTAGGACCTACATTTTTGTTCAGAGCCAGAAGGGCGTAAGTGTAGTTGGTGCCCTAAAACAGCATTCAAAATGGCTGAAACAACTGCAGACAGGGAACTGTCTGAGGCAGAAAAGAGTTTGATGAATATTATGAAACAAACTGATAAATCCTATATTGAAGAAGTTGAAGATGAGTCAGAGTTATTTTTGAATGCATTTCCTCACAAGAGTGATGACAGTAAGACATAATAGCTGCTTTCCGACCACAGGGATTTTTTGCAGTTCCTGAACATAACGTTCCTTAAAATTAATTATTTTTAATAATTTGGTGATTATATTGTTCCTCGCACCCCAGTTCATATAACTCTTTCAGCTCCTTTTTCAGAGCAGGGTCTTTCCCTTTTCCTAGGTCTACATTGATTAGTCCAACTTGTAAATCATGCCCATTGTTTTGTTTGTCTGTTGCGTATATTACATATTATGCTGGAGTCTTCGTCTTCTGCGTTTCTCTGTTAAGTAGCTACTCAATTTCAATAAATATGACTCCAGCCTAGTTTTTAAACGCCGCCGTTCAAACTCCGTTATGAAAACATATCAACACACTTGTTTTAATTGTATTTCAGCCTCGTAATCTGAATAAACAAACAGCAAGCCGCTGAAGGAAACCAGCACTACTTGGTCTGAAAACAACCAGATCATCCGCATACATAAGATGATTTACACACTTATCTACAACCATACACCCAGTGTTACAAACATTCAAGTGTGAAATGTTGTTTTATGTGGCACTACGCTAAAGTCTAGTGACAACGCTATAAAAAGACCATTGCGGTTTCCTGTCCCCGCCATTTCCCCCTCTCCCTGTGACTGATTTGTTGATGGTATCTAGAGAGAAGTAAGAAATCGCTTCTGGCGATTACAGTTTGTCAGCCCAGGAAAAGAAACCAAAGTCGGAGGTGTGGAAACACTTTGACAATGTGCATGGTCAAACTAATACACCGGTGGGTTATGTGCAATATAAAAGTTGCCACAGTGTTTTTAAGTATGAGATCATCCCAAACTGAACTTGACCTGTCTCAAAATGAAGGTGGAGACTGCTTATGCACAGTGTGAACCTGCTTTCATCTGTATAGAGCACAGGGCACTAGTGGCAAATTTGCCAATCTTGGTGTTCTCTGGCAAATGCCAAACATCCTGCAGTGTTGGGCTGTAAGCACAACCCCCACCTGTGAACGTCGGGCCCTCATACCACCCTCATGGAATCTGTTTCTGACCGTTTGAGTGGACACATGCACATTTGTGGCCAGCTGGAGGTCATTTTGCAGGGCTCTGGCAGTGCTCCTCCAGCTCCTCCTTGCACAAAGGCGGAGGTAGCAGTCCTGCTGCTGGGTTGTTGCCCTCCTACGGCCTCCTCCACGTCTCCTGATGTACTGGCCTGTCTCCTGGTAGCGCCTCCATGCTCTGGACACTACGCTGACAGAAACAGCAAACCTTCTTGCCACAGCTCGCATTGACGTGCCATCCTGGATGAGCTGCACTACCTGAGCCACTTCCGTGGGTTGTAGACTCTGTCTCATGCTACCACTAGTGTGAACGCGCCGCCAGTATTCAAAAGTGACCAAAACATCAGCCAGGAAGCATAGGAACTGAGAAGTGGTCTGTGGTTACCACCTGCAGAACCACTCCTTTATTGGGTGTGTCTTGCTAATTGCCTATAATTTCCACCTGTTGTCTGTTCCATTTGCACAACAGCATGTGAAATTGATTGTCAATCAGTGTTCCTTCCTGAGTGGACAGTGTGATTTCACAGAAGTGTGATTGACTTGGAGTTACATTGTGTTGTTTAAGTGTTGTTTAAGTGTTCCCTTTATTTTTTTGAGCAGTGTATATAGGTCCTGTGTTTGTCATTACCTCTTGTCGGTTATTGTTTCCTGTAAGGGTTGTAATCCCAGTGTTCGTGATTAATTCTGGTAATGTACAAGAGCTCACTCTCCGCTTGATACAGCATTATACTAATGAGTTTTGTCCTAAGAAGGTTTAAACCTACAGTAGGTGTGATCAGAGTATATGAAGTCTCCTGAAGTGTTGTTTTTCAAGAACGCTTCCTGTAAAAATGCTCTATTTGAGGTGCATGTGTAGCGAAGCCACGTAGCGCACATTATGAGGTGATATTATCATTTTTGTTACAGCTACTGTAAAATGGAGACATTTGCTACATTCCTGAGTGTCTAAACTTTCTGTGGATATATGATATATGTACTATGTTAGTAGACCAAACGAATAGCGGAAATTTGTTTTACAGAGAACTCTGCTTTTGGAACCTGGTATTGAAGACCTTTCCTTGGCAGAAACAGAACAACAGGCACTAGATGAAATGTGATTTTAAACTGGTATTTATAAGTAATACACTGATATTTGTTTTAAATTAACAATAGGCAACTGAATAAAGATAATTTACAATAATTTCTTATTATTTCTATGTTATCCACAGAAATTGCCGGTGTGGTGCAGACTTGGTTCTCAACCATTCCACCCCATTTGAAAACAATGTTTTAAATCTTTTTTTTCCAAGATGAGTGTTCATGATGTGTTCACCATTAGCCTGACTGAAGATGCTAATCTTCTTCAAAACACAGTGTAAATATTATTCTAATCAATAGTTTTATACTTTGATGCCCATGATGACAGATCTCAAGATATGAAACTGAACCCTCCTAATAAACACCCCCTTTTTTGTAATTCAGTTATTCTGTATTTGTATTTGTGATTTTATTTTATTTTCAGGATTGAACCAGATGATAATAATGATGATGGATGGGAAACAGTTGATGAAGCTAGTACTTCGGATGAGGAATATATCCCATCTATTTGCACTGGCATAATACGGCTCAAGAAGTTGACAAAGATATATGCTAGAAAAATAGCATTAGAAGGCATGATCATGTTCAAACATAGGTCTTGGTAATAGTTGGCAGGTTGCCTTCTCCAATCTGAGACCAATTTAAGGATGAGGTTCGGAAACCTAGGATTAGGCCCTAGGACCTTAATGTGTACCAAAACATCTTGGCCTTAATTGGACATATATTTTTAAACATTACACCCTGCACAGCCAGAAGAGGAATGGCCACCCCTCTGATTCTGGATCCTTTCTAGGTTTCTTTGGGGGAAGCACACTATTGGGGAGTTTTTCCTAGCCACTGTGCTTCAATTTCACATTGTTGCTTGCTCTTTTTCGGGTTCTTGGCTGGGTAAAAGCACTTTGACAACTGCTAATGTTAAAAGGGCTTCATACAATACATTTAATTGATTGATTTGATTAAAAACTGTGCACTGTAAACAATTATTTTGCTGTAGACAGGACTGACCTGAATTAGCAGAAAACACTAAAATAGGTGTAAGGGCACTTCAATACAAAACAAAAATATTCATGAAAATAAATAATTTTTTATTAACTTTCAGATCAGATAGAAGTATCAAAATACAATATACAAACGCTGTTCATATACGGTACCTGGATCGTGGGTTTATTGGGAAAGGATTTTGAAATTTAATTGATAAAGTGCTAGTAGTTTTATACTGTTTATAATCTATATATTATAATCAATAGTGTTAGTAAATGCTGTACTTTCTTTAACATGTATTTTCAGACCATTTCTGAGAAAGAAGTGGTGTAATATCTCCAGATGGGCAGGCAACATTGTTCCTCACCCGTCAACCAGATTCTGCTACTTCTAAAGTCTTTGTGATGAGTGTATGAGTGTATTTTTTATTTTAAGTTCTTGATTTTGTTATCTTGAAAGAATTAATTCAAGGTGGCGAGCCTCCCCCTAGAATCTAGAGGCTAGTCCCGAGAGACCCTGGTAGGAAGAAACTTGTGAGCGAATAGTCACAAAGAAATAAATATTTTCATATAACATATTCACACGTTACCTGCCTTGTTTAGGCCAGATTTACAGTTATGGTACAGTTGTAACCCAGATAGCAAAACTGATCTAGGCCGGATCTGGCTCGACTGTCCCAAAATGTCTGGGCCAGATCTGTCCCCCAGATCCGGCCCAGTGTCAGATTGAATTATGGTCCAGATCTGGCCAGAGTACTCTGGCCATATGTGCCAGATTAGAGCCAGAATCAGCACGGATGTTGGCTGGTATTGGGATGGATATGGGTGACATCTGGCTGCAGAAGCTTTTTTTATTCTACCCCCCCATCCTTCCATTAATGACAGATAAAATAAGCAATGTAATAGTTTTTCTGAACTTTATTGATAAACATTTCAATGTTATATGTTAAATAGTCCTAAATAATGTATGAGAGTATACATTTTCATATAATAGAACACTAAACTAGGAAATGACTGCTCTGTGCTTGCCATGTAAAATCAAGTTGTTGAAGGAGGGATGAGACTGCAACACTAACTCTATGGCTGAAGCTAGGGCAGACTGTATCCAGGCCAGCAGAGTACAGGTCCTTCTCAAGAAATTAGCATATTGTGATTAAGATAATTATTTTCCATAATGTAATGATAAAAATGTAACTTTCATATATTTTAGATTCATTGCACACCAACTGAAATATTTCAGGTTATTTCTTGTTTTAATACTGATGATTTTGGCATACAGCTCATGAAACACAAAATGAAAGACAAAATGTTCACTTACTGCCTAATATATCCCACCCATTAACAGGTGCCATGATAACGCAATTATCACTGTTAATCACTTGACCTGTCAGTCGTCATAATGTTAATCAGTGTATGTCAACACAATAGATCTGACATAAACCCTCAAATAAGACAAGGGAAAAACTCCAAAAAAAGGAATAGACCTTGGGAGGAGTGATTCATAGAGGGATCTCCTTCTTCAAACACAGAGTTGTTTTAACAAATGGTGTAGTCCATGGGTATGGGATATGGCCAGTGCGGTACACCACTGTTAGGCAGCACAAGGACCAACATCTATGACAGCTGACTTCTAGACCCAGGCAGGCTGGAGAAGAGGGCTGCAGCAGCCTTGATCGATCACAAGACCTGAGAGCAGACTTAGCCCCAAACCCAAGTGGGGGTGGATTGAAGAAAGGATAGGTGGGGATAGAATAAAAAAGAGTTAGGATGTATGGCAAGATTACATAAACATGAAGGGGGGGGGGTGATAGCTAGTGGGTTCCCCCACCGGTTAGAAAGTTAGTGCAGCCTAACTAAATACAGCTGAAATAAAAACCTCACACTAAGGCCCTGTCCCATTTCTCCCCCTTAACACTTCCACTTGGTTTTGATTGCCCTCCACAGTTAAGTCCCCTTGACGAGGGAAGTGGAGGCAAAGATCTTTCCCTATGAAATGGGACATCACTATATGCAAATTAGTGTGGCAAACGTGCTGCGCGTGCCTGCTACTATTTTATTTTCATTCATGAAAATGCCTATTCCAGCAGTAGTGTTGCTTGTTGTGTGGGCTGTGATTGTTTATCTACGTCTGATTAATCAACATAGAATAAATGTGGTATGTTTACATGTACGTAACTATCCCAGTTATGATCAGGACATAAGTATCCATAAACAGACGTCCCAAGTCTCCCGGGAGTCTACCCCATTTTAAGACGCTCACATACAACATCCCGGACAATGATTTTTTGTTTGATGAAGAAAATCAATGTCTAGCATATTGCATATAAATTGCGGTCGTTAGAAAGCCGCGATTACAATGTGGGACACTTTCAGGACATCCGGGAGACTTGGGATTTCTGCATAATAGCTAGTGGGAGTACTCTGAATGAAACCAGGATAGCCTACTGTTGCGTGCATTATCCGGTTTGTAACACAGACCAGCGGTCGTTAGAAGAGACATGTCCCGTAAGCTTTCGCTGTATCTGTGAACGTCACCTCAGGTTTCTCCATCCTCATAAACTCCATCACGAATATGATTGAAATCTGGATAAGATCTGGCTATTGGTGTTCATATTAATGCCGGAACACACATCCAAAATATTGACAAAACTACCCAGATCAGATGTATATTTGATGGGCAGACTCTCTCAAAGCACTCGGCAGATATTATGGACATCGTCAGATAGCTTTGTGAGATACTTTCTAACATTACTGTTCAAAATTTAAAAGTGATTTGGATGTGCATCAAACTAACACATTCCAACATATTTAAAAATTTTCACATGCTTATTTGCAAAAATATACTTAAAATTGAATAGTTTTTTCCATCAGTATCCGCCATGTTGGTTGCAATATTTGGCTAGCTCGCTGAGTTCGCAAGGTATCCTGGGTAATTTCATCTCCCACTTCATTTTAAGCCTGCATCGGACCTCACTATGTTTTGAGGGTTGATTTTAAGGGAAGAATAGCACTTCCCCTTGTTCACTAAAGTATTGGGACACCCTACCCCTACACAAGAACGCGCAAAATCTAGGGTTAGGGCAGAAATCTAGGGGAAGGGGAGGTATTGGGACAGGCCCTAAGGCTGACCATAGGACTGGCTGAAGACCTACATTTTAAGTCTAGGTTTAAATACTGAGAATGTGTCTGCCTCCAATTTTAACTGGAAGAATGTTTCAGAGGAAAGGGGCTCTATATGAGAAAGCTCTGCTCTCTGCTGTATTTCTTTTGATTCTGGGGACCCCAAAATACTGTATACAGCATCCTGAGATTGGAGTGCCCTTTAGGGCTGTAACATATAAGGAGGTCTGTGAGATAGGATGTTGCAAGTCCATTAAGTGTTTTTAAGTTAATAACATTAAAGTGAGCTCTTGCCTGAACTAGAAGCCAATGAAGTGTCAGAACTTGGGTAATATGGTCAAATTATGGTTAATATGGTTAATAATGTAGCAGCAACATTTTGCACTTGTTGCAAACTTTACACATTGTCCAGTGCGGTAGTCTATCTGCACTTGAAGGAAAAATGAAAGTAAAAGGAATGTGTAATAATTCTGGGTAAAATGAGTTTTATCTTTCATAATGGTAAATCTAAGACCATGTAAAAAGAATGAAACAGATTTTCATGTGAAACTAGACTTAACTACGGTAATTGAAAATTCTCATTGATCACTCACATTTATAAACCATGCAACACCCTCGTCTGGACTTGCAGATGGAGATTGGAACAGCAGCCTAGCACAGAGAAAGCAAGACAGTTGACTTAAAGTATACAATGTAAAGTTGAATTTCACACAACAGTGATTTGGGCTCAGAACTTGGGCAGAGGTTTAACTGCAAGGACTCATCCACAGACTATGACAGCTTGACAATGTAGTTACTTTAAAATACATGTACAGTGCCTTGCGAAAGTATTCGGCCGACTTGAACATTTCAACCTTTTGCCACATTTCAGGCTTCAAACATAAAGATATAAAACTGTAATTTTTTATGAAGAAGCAACAACAAGTGGGACACAATCCTGAAGTGCAAGCAAAATTATTCAGCCCCTTTACTTTCAGTGCAGCAAACTCTCTCCAGAAGTTCAGTGAGGATCTCTGAATGATCCAATGTTGACCTAAATGACTAATGATGATAAATAGAATCCACATGTGTGTAATCAAGTCTCCGTATAAATGCACCTGCTCTGTGATAGTCTCAGAGGTCCGTTGAAAGCACAGAGAGCATCATGATGTAATGAAGCACTCCCAAGGTAAAAGAAGAACAATGTTTATTTTATATAGGTCCTCAAAATCCAAGGCAGAAACAGCCGAGGCGAAGGCACAGAGGTTAATCCAAGGCAGAATAATGAACAATGCAGGGGTCAGGCCAAAACAACAATATCAGAATATAGGCTAAGGTACAGAGGTAAATCCAAGGCAGAAAAATCCACAAATAATACAAAGGTCAAACCGGAATAACAATATAGTAATGTAGTGCTCAGAAAGGAGAAAATCAATACTAACAATACCTTGCGAAGAGGGAATGGTGTGTGTGTGCTTTATATATGGACTGGGTGAGAGCAGGTGAACAGAATTAGGGTGATTGAGTCCGGGTTATGGGAATTGTAGTTCTGAGCAATCTAGGAAGGGGAAGATGTAGTTCTCAAGGAAGAGGAACTGGGAAACGTTACACATGAAGAACAAGGAACACACCAGGCATGTCTGAGATACTGTTGTGGATAAGTTCAAAGCCGGATTTGGATACAGAAAGATTTCCCAAGCTTTAAACATCCAAAGGAGCACTGTGGAAGCGATAATATTGAAATGGAAGGAGTATCAGACCACTGCAAATTTACCAAGACCTGGCCGTCCCTCTAAACTTTCAGCTCATATGAGGAGAAGACTAATCAGAGATGCAGCCAAGAGGCCCATGATCACTCTGGATGAACTGCAGAGATCTACAGCTGAGGTGGACGAGTCTGTCCATAGGACAACAATCAGTCGTATACTGCACAAATCTGGCCTTTATGGAAGAGTGGCAAGAAGAAAGCCATTTCTGAAAGATATCCATAAAAAGTGTTGTTTAAAGTTTGCCACAAACCACCTGGGAGACACACCAAACATGTGGAAGAAGGTGCTCTGGTCAGATGAAACCAAATTCGAACTTTTTGGCAACAATGCAAAATGTTATGTTTGGCGTAAAAGCAACACCGCTCATCACCCTGAACACACCATTCCCACTGTCAAACATGGTAGTGGCAGCATCATGGTTTGGGCCTGCTTTTCTTCAGCAGGGACAGGGAAGATGGCTAAAATTGATGGGAAGATAGATGGAGCCAAATACAGGACCATTCTGGAAGAAAACCTGATGGAGTCTGCAAAAGACCTGAGACTGGGACGGAGATTTGTCTTCCAACAAGACAATGATCCAAAACATAAAGCAAAATCTAAAATGGAATGGTTCACAAATAAACATATCCAGGTGTTAGAATGGCCAAGTCAGAGTCCAGACCTGAATCCAATCGAGAATCTGTGGAAAGAACTGAAAACTGCTGTTCACAAATGCTCTCCATCCAACCTCACTGAGCTCGAGCTGTTTTGCAAGGAGGAATGGGCAAAAATGTCAGTCTCTCGATGGGCAAAACTGATAGAGACATACCCCAAGTGACTTACAGCTGTAATCGTAGCAAAAGGTGGCGCTACAAAATATTAACTTAAGGGGGCTGAATAATTTTCCACGCCCAATTTTTCAGTTTTTTATTTGCTAAAAAAGTTTGAAATATCCAATAAATTTTGTTCCACTTCATGATTGTGTCCCACTTGTTGTTGATTCTTCACAAAAAACTACAGTTTCATATCTTTTTGTTTGAAGCCTGAAATGTGGCAAAAGGTCGAAAAGTTCAAGGGGGCCGAATACTTTCGCAAGGCACTGTATCAACTGCATTATACTTAGAAATGACACTGTACTGTTGTAAGGATAGACTTGAAATGCTTGCTCACTGATAACTGGCTCTGACATGGGCAGAAATGCACTTACCTTTACAGGGATTTTTGTCCGCTGTTGGGAAAACAGAAAGGGTAAGAATTTAATGCAACAATAGCGGCCGATTATTTTTCTAAATCTGATTTGTTTTTAATTAGAAAAACTACTAATGTAAGAGAAAAAGTAAATGTATCTCTTGTATCCCTTTCCACCATCCCTGTCCCCAGACAGTTGCAGCCAACTCTTGACCTACTTCTCCACCTCCACGTCTGTGGCTTTAGAGTAGAATGTGTTCTGACTGAGTGTGCAATTATGGATTTGTTTTCATACATACATTTATTTGTAACTTAAGTCCTGGCAGAACTGGTATATAATTGAGGTGAGAGAGTGTGAGCAGGTGTAAGGTGAGCATGTGTAAGGGACATTATCAATGCGAAGATCTCTTACTGTTAATTATTTCTCTAAGTATGGTGGCCGAGAAAGAGTGTTTCCCATTGACACTTTTCCACTTGATTTGCTTTAAAAGAGTGTTTGTCAACAAGTTTTTTTAAAAATTCTCCACACTGTCTCCTTCACTGTCATTCCACCAATGACAAAAAAACTGATCTGAAAAAAAAGGACAAAAAATACAGTACATGTCACTAATAATGAGTTTAATAATAAGATACTTTTTGTTTCCTGATTTTGCACTAAGCTGAGAATATCAAGAGACAACATAACACCAATCAGCATTATGACCACTGACAGGTAAAGTGAACAACACTAGTCTCTGTTATGGCACTTGACAATGGCGCTTATGTTTTTGTTCAGGTAAATGAATAAATATTATTTATTTTTTTTCATTTATAGAGAACACGAGTGAAGAACTAAAAGATTACAGCAGGAAAATGGCTTCCAAGATGACTTTTCTGTGCGTAAAGCTTCGGCAGTGTCGCAGGAAAGAGACAATTGGATGAAGCCTTCTTCAAAATGGTTTACATTGATATTTCTAAAGATGCAACACTTTTTTACACATTCACAAAATATTTCTACAGATGCAAAAGCTGAGACCTAAAAAAAGTATTTATGATTTCGTTTCGATATATAAATGATCGACATTCATTGTCACACAATGGATGGGTTTTGTTAATTATTATGACTTCAAACAAAAAATGAATGGAGCGAATTTGGAGCGTTATTCTTTTTCCAAAGCGGGTTTCAGCGGAGCAGCTGGAAAGGTGTGGAATTACCCTATTATCAACAATGAAGATAAAAAACTATAGCTTCCACGACACACCCAGCTATCAGTCAATTGTTAAAACTTGTTAGCTATCTTTTTCTAACTTTAGCTACCGTACTGTAGCTAACTAACATTGAATACGTTATGGTTACACTGTGAAGTCAACGCCTTTATTTTAACGTTATAACGTAGTTATAACACAATTGTACACATACATTTATTAAACAAAATATGTTTTGCTGTTCCCACTGTGCTAGCTGGGAAGATGTCCCTATCCAGTACACATCCACCACCATATTCTAAAACAGAACACGAGATATAGTCACATACTGTATTGACATCACTTCCCATTTTACATTTCATTTTACATTATAAATGAATGGAAGTATTTAATTCAACAACATGTCTCGATTATTCACAATTTTGCTAGTCTGCTACATGTCTCAAAGAAAATGGCAGCAACTTACAATAAGTTGTATGGTAAGTTATTTTTATTATTTATTCCATGGATTTTACTATTCATAATATAAGCAAAAAACAGATATGCTTTAGCTACTGCTTGTAAGTACATTTTTTCAGTTTTAGCAGTAGGCTACTGTATAGCACCTACAGCAGGCCTATATATTTTTTGTTTGTTTTCAAAAGTCATTTATGTTTTCACACTGGAACGATAATTGCTTCATTAACTAAGCTATAGCTACAGTAACAGTTTACTAAGCTATAGCTACAGTAACAGTTTTTAACCAAAAATGCAGAAGTACCTTTTAAACGTTTCTTTTCACTAAAAAATCCATACAAATGTGGAAAATAAATATAGGCTACAACCTGTCACGATTAGTGTGGTGGTGTAGGAGGAAGGCAGGTCAAACAGTATCGTTGTCGTAGTTTAGTGAACCAGAGAATGTCTAATAAGGGGAGAATGTCCACTTCTCGGAAAACTTCTAGAAGGTTCCAGTTTGCTGCTCAAATCCCACCCACACGGAATTACGAAACAAACCAGGGGATTACATATAAAAAAGAGGAAGGACACAATTACATGTTATAGTAAAAAAACAGTACATTTTCTCCATTGACATTTAGCCTCTCGCATACAGAGTCCGAAATTTTCGTATGCGTTTTTTCGTATTCGTCATCCTAAAAATTCGTCACGCACAGAATCCTTGCACACTGAGTCCGATGTGTATTTATTAAACATTTGCGAAAAAAACGCCCAAAATACTATGGATTCGGCAAGCAGTGAGGATGATTTTGTTGCCCTCTTTTTAAAAATCCTGAGATTTCACTTCGTTAGTAAGGAGTCCCCAGTGCTCAGATACCTAAAAGTATACATATATTATTATAGCACACAAAATAATGGTGTTGTATTGTATGCTTGTTTCAATAATGTGTGTGTGTGTGTGTGGGGGGGGGGGGGGGGGGGGGGACAAGCCAAGCCTCCGGGAAGAAAAGCTCTTTGCGCACATCATTGCACATTGGCAGTCCTTTCAGTTTCGAATTTCAATTCGATAAAGTGTTTACAGATCGGATTAGAAAAGAAATAAACCTCCCCTTTCAATTAGATCGAAATTTCGTATCGATTAAGGTGTTTACTTTGATTGAGCCGCCAATTCAATTACTAATGGATTAATTGGTTATAAATTAGGCTATAACCCGTTATTATACAGCTGCTGTCTGCCCAGCGCTTCCGCCGGCCACGTGTGTGTGTCATGGATGTATTGTGTGTGTGTGTGTGTGTACTCTGGATTTTGTCGGTCCCTTGTATGGTGGCTCTGAATTGTCAAAAAACATCTCAAAATGCTGGCTATGGATGCGAAAAACGCAGAAAATCGAACCTGATCCGATTGTTTTTATTACGGACGAAAGTTTCGGAATGAAAACTGTTATCATTCCTCATTTAGGTGTTTTTTCATGAGTACAAAATTTAGTCATGGACTGCTGGGGCATGTTTATTTGTTTGTTTAGAAAATAAGCATGCATTTACTCATGTCACTATTAAAAATAATAACAACGAAACCTCACAAAAAAATAAATGTATTAAACAAACTTCATTAGGCTAACAGGTCCAAATTATTATTCATAAGGCTGGACAACTTTAACAACCTTTGAATTCCATGTCCAATAAAAAATGGATTTAGAAAAAATTGATCAAATTTTGTAGAAACACATTTAATTGCAATAACTTTTTCAAAATTGATTATGAAAACTTTGCTACAGGTGCATATTGTTTCAAATAGAGCTGGACAACTTTCACAACCTTTAAATCAATGAAAAAAATAATTTGGAATTTATCAACAATTTTTTAAATGTGAAAATCTGCATTTATCATCCATAACTTTTTAAAGATGTAGAATAGAAACTTCATTACAAATGCAAATTATTCTTCATAAGGCTGGACAACTTTTACAATGTTTCAATTCCATGTTTAATCAACATTGGATTTAAAAACAATTATCAAATTCTGTAAAAACATATTTAATTGCAATAACATTTTCAAAATTGATTATAAAAATGTTGCTACAGGTGCATATTGTTTCAAATAGAGCTGGACAAGTTTTACAACCTTTGATTTAAAGAAAAAAATAATTTGGGATTTATCAACAATTTTGAAAATGTGAAAATGTGCATTTATCATCAATAACATTTTCAAAATATAGAATAGAAACTTAATTACAGGTCCAAATTATTCTTCATAAGGCTGGACAACTTTTACAACCTTTCAATTCCATGTTTAATCAAAATTGGATTTGAAAAAATTGATCAAATTCTGTAAAAACATATATAATTGCAATAACTTTTTCAAAATCGATCATAAAAACTTCCTACAGGTGCATTTTGTTCTAAATAGAGCTGGACAACATTTATAACCTTTCATTTAAAAAAAATATCTGTGATTTATAAGCAATTTTTTAAATGTGAAAATGTGCATTTATCATCAATAACTTTTTCAAAATGTAGAATTGAAACTTCATTACTGTCATGATGTGCGGTGTAGATTGAGGGAGAGAGACCGGAGGCGGTATAACGTGAGCGAGACATGGGATATTTATTAGTAATTCCCAAAAAGGAAACACAAACTACTAACCGGCAGCAAATAAACATGGTACAAACAAATATCCCTCGTGCTCTTGTAGCGGCACGGACACTATAAAACAAAAGAAACTAAGAAAACCTAACTAGGAAATACAGAAACAAAAGACTTACTTACTAACTGAACACTCAGGATACTGGAAACAAACACTCACGGAGAACTCGGAAACACACAGTGACGGGGTGGTAACCCACAATGCTCCAACAACTCTCCTCTTGGTCTGGGCACCTTATATAGAGAGGTGAAAACACTGATGACACAAGGCTGTAGCACATAGACTAATCAAGCAGATACAGGAGTACTCTAACAAGCAAGACCCAGGAGTAGATCGCCCAGACCAAGAAGAGAGGCGTGGCTAGGGGAGACAACAGGGAGTGCAAATACACAGAAATATCACAAGGGGGGGCTAGGAGTCAATAAACAAGAAAACCAAACACTAGGAAAGGGCAAAAAATTCACACAAAGAACAGAAATAACAGACACATCCTACCCACCTAGGGCAGGATGTGACATAACCCTCCTCCTAAGACCGCAACCCTGAGGCGGTCAACAAAACAGGAAGCGTTAGCCCAACAACCCCCCTCCCAACCTCTCAACCAGGACGCGGTTCGGCAGGCAGTCTCACAAGGCCAGGCAGTTCAACGGGCCAGGGAGCACGCAGTTCAAGGAGGCTCAGGACAGGCAGGTCAGGAGACCATGGGACAGGCAGGGGGTCTGGGAGCCCGGGGACAAACAGTTCAGGAGACCATGGGGTATGTATGGCAGAAGACCAGGAGACAAGGGAAAACATGGGACCGGGGACAGGCAGTTCAAAGGGGCTCAGGACGGGCAGGTCAGGACACCATGGGACAGGCAGGTCAAGGGGACTCAGGACGGGCAGGTCAGGACACCATGGGACAGGCAGGTCAAGGGGGCTCAGGACGGGCAGGTCAAGAAACCATGGGACAGGCAGTGTGTCTGGGAGCCCGGGGACAGGCAGTGTGACCGGGAGCCCGGGGACAGGCAGTGTGACCGGGAGCCCGGGGACAGGCAGTGTGACCGGGAGCCCGGGGACAGGCAGTGTGACCGGGAGCCCGGGGACAGGCAGTGTGACCGGGAGCCCGGGGACAGCCAGGGTGTCTGGGAGCCCGGGGACAGGCAGATCAAGGAGCTTAGGAGGCATGGGATCATGGGGCTCCGGCAGCAGGGAGTCAGGGGGCTCCGGCAGCAGGGAGTCAGGGGGCCCTGGCAGCAGGGAGTCAGGGGGCTCCGGCAGCAGGGAGTCAGGGGGCTCCGGCAGCAGGGAGTCAGGGTGCTCCGGCAGCAGGGAGTCAGGGGGCTCCGGCAGCAGGGGTTCAGGAAGACATGAAGTCGGGGTATCGTAGAGTCCTGTAGGCAGGGTATCGTGGAGACCCGAAGGCAGGGTATCGTGGAGACCCGAAGGCAGGGATTCTGGGAGCCCTGGCAGCAGGGGTTCTGGGAGCCCTGGCAGCAGGGGTTCTGGGAGCCCTGGCAGCAGGGGTTCTGGGAGCCCTGTAGGCAGGGTTTCATGGAGTTCTGTAGGCAGGGTGTCGTGGAGCCCTGGAAGCAGGGGTTCTGGGAGCCCTGGCAGCAGGGGTTCTGGGAGCCCTGTAGACAGGGTGTCGTGGAGCCCTGGCAGCAGGGATTCTTGGAGCTCTGTCAGCAGGGGTTCTGGGAGCCCTGCCGGCAGTAGAGCAGGGAGCACAGGAGCAGGCAGAGGCGGGGCCCGGCGTGGAGCAGGCAGAGGCGGGGCTCGGCGTGGAGCAGGCAGAGGCGGGGCCCGGCGTGGAGCTGGCAGAGGCGTGGCCCGGCGTGGAGCAGGCAGAGGCGGGGCCCGGCGTGGAGTAGGCAGGGGAGAGTCGGCCCTCTTGGGAGGCAGACGGGAGGTCGGCTTGGAGTGGTCGGCCATCTTGGAGTGGTCACCCATCTTGGAACAGGGTGCCCTAACACCTCGACAGGGGGTACTATTATGGGAACTAGGTCCCTGTACTAAAGGGTTAAGGGCCTTGGCAGGTGCCCTAGAGGCCTTGGCAGGTACCCTAGGGGCCTTGGTTGGTGCCCTAGGGGCCACTACTCTTGCCCTGGGGGCAACTACAGGGGACCTAGGGGCAGGTACTGAGGCCCTAGGGGCAGAAACTGAGGCCCTAGGGGCAGAAACTGGAACTCTAGGGTTGCTAGCCTGGAAGCTAACGGGGTTGCTAGCCTGAAAGCTAATGGGGTTGCTAGCCTGGAAGCTAACGGGGTTGCTAGCCTGGGAGCTAATGGGGTTGCTAGCCTGGGAGCTAACGGGGTTGCTAGCCTGGGAGCTAAAGGGGTTGCTAGCCTGGGAGCTAACACGGTTGCTAGCCTGGGAGCTAACGGGGTTGCTAGCCTGGGAGCTAACGGGGTTGCTAGCCTGGGAGCTAACGGGGTTGCTAGCCTGGAAGCTAACGGGGTTGCAGCCTGGAAGCTAACGGGGTTGCTAGCCTGGAAGCTAACGCGGTTGCTAGCCTGGAAGCTAACGGGGTTGCTAGCCTGGAAGCTAACGGGGTTGCTAGCCTGGAAGCGAACAGGTTTGCTAGCCTGAGAGTTAACGCTAGTCTGGACGCAAGGAAGGGGACTAGCCTGGGAGCTAGGAATAGGACTAGCCTGGAAGCTAGAACAGGAATTAGCCTGGAAGCTAAGAGGGGGACTAGCCTGGAAGCTAGGAATAGGACTAGCCTGGAAGCTAGGAATAGGACTAGCCTGGAAGCTAGAACAGGAATTAGCCTGGAAGCTAAAAGGGGGACTAGCCTGGAAGCTAGGAAAAGGACTAGCCTGGGAGCTAGAACAGGAATTAGCCTGGAAGCTAAGAGAGTAAGGGACGCTAGAAGAACTGGCTGCTGAGGCAGGAACCTGAGAACCCTTAATGACTTGTCTAGAGTCCCTCCGGGTCGGCGGAGGAAGAAGCAGAGGTGTAGCACCTCACTCTCCTGGGAACAGGACAAAGCGCATGCCTTCTTGTTTGCCTTTCAGAAGGAACTGTCGGAGGCGCTCTCCGTACAACGACTCCTCCTGATCCAGACGACAGAAACGCCTGGTCCCCAGTAGGGCTGCAGCTATCGATTATTTTAGTATTTGAGTATTCTATCGATCATTCCATCGATTAATCGAGTAATCGGCTAAGAAATACTTAGTTTTATTGAAGGGCAATAATGTACAATACTTTGGTTGAATTTTCTGAAAAAACAACATTTTTATTGCCTAAATTGCTTACAATATCATCTCTCAAAAAAACTAAATATTA